>SCDY01000214.1:18133-98448 GCA_004143825.1 Drosophila micromelanica
ACTATCTGAACATTAACAAAAATACCCCAAAAAATACATCAAAAAAGTTTGTATGCAAAACCAATTCAATCCGTTTTACAACAGTTTATACATAACCGATACAATTTTGCAAAAATTACGTTACCTGTTTTTAGGTCAATATATTGTAAAATAAGTTAAGAAAATGCAATGCGTATTAATTCAATTTTTGTAATAATTCTTAAAAACAAATTAATGTTACTTAACAGACAACAGCCTTAATACATTTTGGAGTTAGTTGAATTTTTGTGGATTTCGTTTTGTAATGAAATGATATAAGATCCTATTTGGTGTCATTTTGTTTATCTGTCTTTGCTGGCAGATAAGGTGTTTCGTGTTTCACGTTAATAGAACCGCCCACTTTTCCACAAATTTATATCGTTCAAATTTGTATTATTAGTAAGAATAGTGAGCTTAGCGTTAGCGCTTATGAAACAGTGTGGTGAACTCCATTTTTCCAATGCAACTCACCAACTGTAATTTATCGATACAAACATATATTTCTTATTCTATCGATTAATATTGATATGCAACATGAAAAATTTGAGTTAAACGGCAAGCCTGATCATGGGTTCAGGAACACAGAGTTGAAACGCACTTTCGTTTGTCAAATCTTAATTCAAATTCCAAGAGTTACTTCAAATGCTAATAACAAATGAAAGAAAAGAGTTAAATTCGCATTTCTGCTTCTGGCACGCACATCAAAATTTTATTTTTAAAATGAAATGTAGAATTCATCTACACACCGAACCATGAACAAAAAGATCATCCTCATCAAAATCGGTTGAGTTTTGGCAGCTAAATATTTATAAAAATAATCAGATTTTTCGGAACGCAAGTCCAAAGCTTAAACAAATAGGTTTCATTACTGCCCACAAATTGTAAGAGACACAGGATTTTCAATGCACTTATTGTATGATATATTCAATAATCAGTTTTAACAGAGTTTCATTAGACCCAGCCAGACCCGACGGAGGCCTTACCAACAGTATTCCCATTTAGCCAGGGTCCCAGGCCGAGGGTCTCCAGGTTGGCAACGTGATTGGTGCCCGCCGTTATGGGCGAGAGAGCGGCATCCTTAATGATGGTCAGGTGGTGTGCGGCGCCTGCGTTGCCATTCCGGGTGAACTGTCCAAACTTGGCCGCCTCGTATTCCGTCTTTTGGATCTCGGCGGCGGCAGCGTGGGCCGACCGCTGCAGGGCCGAGGCCGCCTCAGCCTCGCGAGCTGCGGCAATGCGCTGCTGATACGCCACCGCTGCCTTGGAGGCGGCCAGGCGCTGTTGGGCGAGCACCACGGCTGAAGCGGCCGAGGCCGCCTCGGAGCGCTGGATGGCCGCCGCTGCCTCCGATTTCTGCGTGAGGATCGCGGCATGCGTCTCCTTCTCCATGGCGATCCGTTGCTGGTTCAGCACGTTCTCCTTGGCCGCCTGCATTTGCTGCTGGGCAATCAGCACATTCGCCGACGCCTGCTTGGCGGCCGAGATCGCGTTGGCCACTTCGTTGGGCGACGGTGCCGCCTTCAGGGAACTGTGTCCGCCGCTCCAGCCGCCAGCGCTGCCACCTAAGCTCGCCCAGCTGCCAGCTGCGTTCCAAGCGTTGCCCAGCTGCCCGCCGCTGCTGGCCAAGGCCCAGGGACTGACAACATCTCCCAGACTCCGTTTGGGCAGCGTCTTCTCGCCGGCGGCACTGCAACCACCTGCAGCAATTAGTAGCACAAGAAGCGCCATCTCCTGGTTGAAAGTCTTTCGGTTGCTTGTGAAGTGCATTTTGGTGGGACGAAACCTGTTGGGGGTCTGTTTGGTTACTGAACTCTTCGGATGAGGGCTTTTACTATTTATAGCACATCTCTGCAGAGGCTGAAGCTGCAGGCTGCCGTTGGCTTAATCGCTCACGTAGCTGGCCTCTTTCGCTGATTTTACAGCTGCATCAAAAGGAAATGAAAGGCTGCTCCCCGTTTAGGGCGGCAATTACGAATGCAACTAAAGCGTTACGGCTTTCATCAATTGGCTATCGTAACCCAATTTAAAATTTCTTTTCAATAATGCACTTTGCTGCATTGCGTAACATTAATTCTTGGCCAGCAGCAAAATGTTGCAACAAGAACATCTATAAATAATTGTGTGTACATGCTGCTTTTGTGCCGCATTGTTAATGCCATAAAAAAGTAAAAATTTAATTATTACGCGAGAGACACGCAATTTACGTGTCCAAAAGGTATTACTCTCCGGCAAAGTGGCAGCGACATCCGATACAAATTGCGCAGCTCAGCCGCCGAACATTTCACGCCCCCTGCAACGATTGCAATTACCATTAATGCACGTCGCGTCCAGCCCGCCGGACAGACTCAAAAATTTACTTTTACTCGTATTAATGGATTTAAATTAAAATAACGCAAGCTGATAACATTGGGTACAACAGGAAATTCTCTACGTTGTAATTTTGTATTCAAAATATAAAATAAAATTTCTAAATTTTAATAATTCTTATACTATTATTTATAATAAGTATAAATTTATAAAGGTTAAGAACTTGACCTAATTTCCATTAATTAATTAATTGCTGTTAGATAGTTGCCTTGGAGAAGTCTACTTAACATAGTTATTTTTATTTTTGTAAAATAAGTTATAAAAATAAGTTGAAGTTTTATCAATTTAAATCACTATAGTGAATAATAGTATTTTATATTTTATTTCTTTATATTTTATATTTATAAGTATTTCTTAAAAGAGGCTCTTGACTCATTTCCCATTAATAAATTAATTAATTTAAATTTCTATGCCTAGATTTTGACCAAGTTCCTCGTTAAATAGCCTTGGACAACTAATCCACAAAGCAGGCAATTACTTAATATAAATTCAAACATTTCCTCCTTAATATAAATGAGTTAAATTTTTACGAAGTATTTTATATTTATAATAGGTATGGAATTATATGAATGCATTTCAATTACTATGCTGAGATTTGGATTCATATTTAATATAAATTTTATATAATTCAACGCCCAATTTAGCTTAAGAAAATTGTTGAAAATATTGATATTGTTTGGCATTCAAAATTGAGCAAATCATCCTTGAGAGTTAACATTTTAGCCTCTAGACAGAATCCTTATTTACCGTTAAAAAAACGACACCTTGTTGCGTTTTCCTCTTGCTGCGATATCAGAAGCATATCGCATTACGCATTCTCCCTTTAAGGGCCCCTCCCACTGGGGGGATTGGGGGGGTTGGGTACACCCGCCGTTTCAAGCTATTCACAATTGTATTCTCTTTTTGATTTAGGGCACAAATCTGCTGGCCAGCATGTGGCAGTCGAGAAGGCAATTTCAGAGGGAGTCGCGGAAATCTTTTATCGGCATTTTATTGCTCACCTTCTGCGCTTTTCTGGCGCAGGGCGTCCTGGCAGCCGCCACGGATGCGTCGTATGCCGAAAATGAACTCCACAAGGACAATGGTGAGCAGAGGCCTTATTGCCCAGTTCAGTGTTAATCCTTGTGTTTGTTTCCAGAGTATCCCAGTTTGGTCAAACGGCCCGCATTCTTTGTAGGCAGTCGATATGGACGCTCCAGCGGAAACGGGGCAAGCGGCGCAGTCTCCGCTGGCATGGGACCGTCGAAGGCACGCCGGCTGATTATCGTACCCCGGAATGATAGGTTCTTCTTGGGCTCCCGTTACGGCAAGCGCAGCGACGAATATCTGTCGCCCTACGAGCAAAACAGCCTGGGCCTGGGCGCCAGCAAGGACTCCTTGCGGGACCTGGTTGAGAGCGACGACAAGCACAGCAGCAGGCCAGGAGCAGGAGCAGGAGCAGCCCCCATGTCGTGCTTTTACACGGGCATCAGCAACTTCTATCGATGCAACAGCAATGCCAACTCGTAAGTTGTGTCACCTGAGCCGCGTCCTTGCTATTTAGCTCCCATTTCCTCAATTGAACACAGGGAGGAGCCCAACAATATTATGAGCCGCAACGAAGCAATGGCATCCTCGGAGGACGCCAACACCAAGTAAGATGCGCCGGGGCATGGCGTAAATGAAAGAAGAGAGCGGCAAAACTGGCGATTGATGACCAAATGATCCTCTGGCAGTTAATATCCTTGTTATCCATTGGCTTTTTTGCGTATCCTATGTTCACATTTTAACGAAGCAACTGGTATTAAAATCTTTGACGGGGCTGGAAAAGTTTTAATACCCAACAACAATAAACTTGTAAATAAGTATAAATACAATAAATACAAGTTGTGTAAATCTACATCATTTGGCATATTTATCAATGGGTATAGACAAAAATTGTTCCCATTAAACTAACTTTTTTTTTGTGGGTGGAGTGAAAAGAATCCTTAAGCTTTGCAATGGTAAAAAACCAGATAAATGAGAATGTATAAGATAATAATTTCTACAAATTTAAATGTTCAATAAATGCAGTGGTTAAAAATAGCAAAAATAATATTTGTGTGCATACAAGAAGTTTTAACTGAGTTAAGTATTTGATGCTAGAAATATTTATAAAACATTTAAGCATAAATCGTATTTTTTTAAAAATATTTTTATTATGCATTATTATGCAACTTTATACCAGAAAACATAATCCTTGCTCTCATACGTTATAGTAATTTATTATATATTATTTTTTTTTTAATTGTAATTAAAAATTGTTTTTCCTTGCACACCTCTCAGTTTTAAAGCATCGCTTTATAAAACCGCATAGATAGCTATTTTTGTTGCAGTCCGTAAAAGTTACTTTATTGCTGCAATTTTGTTACCCCAAAACCAAAGTTCATATATAAACTTTTTGAGTGTTGGACGTTGTTTCCTTGGTTTTTATTTGTCCTTTCAAAGATTGCTTACATACAATTTTTTTTATGAAAATTAAACTAACTGGGAATATATCTACATACGTACATATAAACATAAAATATGTGGGTCGCACTTCTTATGCATCCTTACACCTTGTATATATATAAACATGGTATATTCTTTGCTAGAAATTTAATTAACATAGCTGCGATACAAGTAATGAGCAAGAAGTCAGAAAGCACTTACACGCAAAACAATTTCTTAAACAGCGAATGCAAAGTGGAAGACAAAGTTGCCCTTATCTGGCATTGATTTTAATTGATGTCAACGGATGGCGGTGTTTATGTATATGTATATTGAGGAGGCCAGACTTAGTACACATTTACAATTAGCATTTTAAGCTAGTGGCAAAGTGCTTGCTAATTGCATTAACATGGCAGGGAAAACAATGTCATCTGGATCCACCACAGGAGCGTGCTCCTTTGTCCGCCCGCATCACAACTTTTCAGCAATCAGGACCTGGCTGCGTGGCGATACCTTTTCATCAAACAGTTTCTCGTAGCGCACCTCCAGGCGCAGCTGCTGCGCTGCAGCAACTTGCCTCAAGTAGCAGAGACGGTCGTACAGCACCAGATTCTCGCAGAGTTGCTGTCCCAAAGAAGTTCAAAGAAGTTAGCTTGGAGTAGACAAAAGTTTAGACAAATATTACCTGTATGCTCGCCTGCAGGCAACACACAGCCTCAGCTAGCTGCGAACCTCGTCCGGCGGGATACCTTTCGGTTATTTCTGTGAAGCGTGCCTCGTGGACTGCCCGCCAGACCTGAGGCTGACCTGTTCCTTGATTGAGCAACAGATATCTTTCCTGTATTTCTTCAAATGTCTGTTCATCCTGCGGGGCCTTCAACCTGGGCCGCTTTACCTTCGTCCGCTCGTCGGCGTCGCATAGAGCTTCCGCCAAAGCGCGGTTAAACATCTGACCGCCGTGTTCTGCATGCGTCCGGGCATTGCAACGCCAACGCGAATTTGTCTGCTGGCAGGCTAAGCGCATGAAAGGCCGGTTAAAGCAAACAGCCGGAGAGTAAGCTGACATCGCCTCACGCAGCGCGGCGCTCAACGGGAAGTTAACAAACGGACTGGACGCGGAATTCTCGTTTGCCAGCGCGAGCTTGTGATAGCAACAGGGCATGATGTGGAGGCAGCGCACTTGCGGCATGGCCAGGAATAACAGCATGGCGCTGACGCTCAGGTCCGCACAGGCATGCAAGCCAATTATCGTGGAGCGCACCGCGCCCGCCGGGAAGCCGTTGCGCTGCGCCAGCTCAGATGCGAACTGCTCGATGCGATTGCCCGAGTTGGCGTCCGCTTTGATAAATAGCTGCTGGTAGCTAATGGACTTATGTCTCTCCGGTGGCAGCAACTGCTGGCTACGCTGGCGCGCCGACTGCACGCGCTGCTCGTCCGCTTCGAGGCCAAGTATCAAATAGTTATCGTTCAGCTTAAGCAGAGCTTCGCTGAGGTAGCCCAGACCGGAGCCCAAGTCGATTATCAGCTGGGTGTCTGGGCAATGGCCATGAATGCTGGCTGCCAACAGTTCAATTTCATAAAGTTTTTTCTGTGCTATTTTGCGACAAGTTTTGGAATCTTCATGAGCACAACTGGATAAAGAAGTGGGTGCGGGCGTCAAATTGGCGACCTGTTGCCGGAAGCGGAGCACCTCTTCGGGGCAGCCGTCCAAATGCTCATGGACGAACGGAAACTGGTTGAGCTGCTCATTTGATAGTCCCAGAAAGTAATCCTTGAAATCACATGGCATAGCATCTAGAGACTTGATGCAAGATGTATTGGACTCGCGATATATCCAGGAAAACTCATGCAAAAAACCCACAGCAGCTCGAAAATATGCTTCGTCTTCAGCAAATGTCGCCGGCAGAGACATGACTGAGAAAGAAAAATTAAACAACACAATCGAAGTGAAAAACATATACGAGATAAAAGCGTTTAAATTCCAAATTTATCAGCTATTTTGTAAGTTAATTGAAAATAAAATAAATCTACATAAACTTGAAACATTGAATTATCGTCAGGTACCCACATTTCAGAAATTGAAATATTGATGTCGGTTTAATAAGCCAACAATTTATTTAGATCCAGCCATTGTATCTATTTAGGATTTCGTTACATTTAGTTGAAATTTTTAAAGTTCCTTTACTATATATATACAATTTTAAAAAAGCAACTATTGAAAAATTGTATGAACATTTATATATTTGTTCCAATATCAATTCATCAATGAAAATTGCATTGTATCTACAACAGCAGAAGCTAAAGTTCACAAAGGATTGTTTGTTAAAAGACAACATTCTTTAATTATCGTTAACAAGTAATGAACGCTTTTCGGTAGGAGAACATAACCATACATACGGGTTAGATGTATATAAAATAGAAACAGAACAAATATAGCTTATGGGTATGTACATACAGTCAGTTTTTTAGCACAATAGCCTACACTTAAGATATAATTTTCCATTTTAAATTAGTCTCCTCTTCTAACTTGTCGTTAGCCGGGCCCAAAATACATTTGCCAAAGTGTTTTGGTTCCTCCTTAAAGTATTTATCAACAACAGTTCTCAGCTCGTCGACCGTCACAGAAAGTACTCGGGAACGATATTTCACGAACATCTCCTGAGAGACTTCGTAGAGAAAGTAATCGATGCCGACGTTTCCAGGTGCAATAGGGGAATCCAGCTGCTGCAGTACGCCCAGTTTGGCCTCGAATAGTGTTTGCAGATCCAGCTTCTTGCTTTCCGCTTGCAGCCACTCGTAAGTTTTATCAAATGCATCCAGTGTCTTTGTAGAGTGCGGATCACGGTAGCTAAAGAAGGAGAAGATGCCATCCGAACCTATTTTAGCACCTGCGCCGTACGCTCCGTTCTGCTCCCGCACCACAGGCAACAGATACTTGGCCGACACGAGTTTTGCCAGGACGCGCAAAACCGGATGATCCTCGTGCAAATACGGCACAGCGAAGAAAGCCTTTGCGCAGTAGTTGACAGGTATGTTCATAACGAAATGTTGAAAACTGGGCTCCAGCAAATTCAGCTCGCTCTTCGTATTCATCTTCTCGAGTGTGGGCAAGTTCTTCAGGAACGTATCGTAGTGTTCCAATACTGTTGGTTGGAACGCCTCCGAGCTGTTGATGGCCACTCGCATGTTGCTCTTGCTGAACACCTTGGACCCAATTTTGGCTAGTCTGTCGCGGATTTCATCTGTGCTGCTCTGTTGAACATATTTCTTCATGAAGTCTATGTGGTCAACACCAGATAATAGGGATTTTAATTTAGAGGCATCACTGACCAAAGCAGCGGAGCTTAACATGGCGTACAAGTGCCCAGAACTTGCTATGCCCACTGATATATTGGAAATATAATTTTCTATAAGCATCTTGAGACGATCAGTATCATCCAGCCTAAAATTAAGCAGCAACTCCTTGCACAATGCAAACATATCGGGAACGTTCTTGTCGAGGGCGTGCGTCGTCATCATTAACCCGATTCGATAAGACTTGGCGTCCTTTACATTTTCAATAAAGTTCAGTTTAAAGTCGATGCCGGATGTTTTTGAAAGCACCAATTTGTCGAACTCGCGATAATCATGGTTGTTGGTGCCCATATCGTTAATTACATTACAGAATAATGGCACAAGCTTAATCTCATCAGGACTTAGTCCCGTGATATTGAATAAGCACTTAAGGTATGTTATTTCATTAGTAGGTACTTTACAAAGCTGCGTGGAGACATTTTGAATAGTTTTCGTTTCTACCTTGGGCAACTTTGGTGGATCTTTTACATCGTTTACCGTTAGACACGGCAAGGCGTCTGCACTTTCTACCCCTTTTTGAGACGCTTCGAGCTTAATGCCATTGTTATATATCTCTTGTAACTTGCTGTCGTCGAGTGCTTTTATCTTTCGCTTTAACATATCAGCCTCAGCCTTCCGGAAATTCTCCTCATACAATTCGTCGGGGGACATTGTTAGTGTGAGCTTGTGTGTATTGTTTGTGAAGTATTTTTGCATTTTCTCCTGAAAATAGTATTTATTTTCTTTTAGGTTACATCTCAACGTCGCAATCATTTCGGAAACCCGTAGACTACCGACAACATCACCATCATGATTCCAAAGTGACGTCGAGTTAAATAACAGTGCATTACCAAAATGAGGGCTCTGATGCTTAAGGGACAATTCCAAATTATGCAGAACACTTTCTATATGCTGAGATTCAAAGCCTTCCTTGATGGTTTTATCGACAGTCTGATTAAAAAGTTCGTTGACCTTTTTAAAATCTTCAACCTTCAGGTCTTGTAAGCCCACAACAAAATATGTATCCTTGCAATCTGCCGCATAGCCTGTACTCTGGTTGTAGCCTCCAGAGAAATTTGGCTCTATTAAGCTCTTGTAGAAAGCCGAGTTGGGGCCACGAATCAATATTTCAGAGAGTACATTTAATTCAAAACTCTCTTGTATATCTGTTGTATCACACATCAGCAGGGCTATTGCTATTTGGTTCTGTCTATCGAAAGTAGCACCCATAGTGTCCAGCCTGCTGGGGATGTGGACATTGCGTGGCTGCGACCAACGCGGCTGTTTTGGTATGCGGCTATATGAGTTATCTATACATTCGTGTTGGCTTAGGTATTCCTTATCAACAAATGCAAGAGTCTTCATTACGTCAAATGAGCCGTAGCAGAACATGCGTGCATTACTGGGATGGTAGTATTTGCGATGAAAATCTTTCAGATTCGTGTGCGTTAACTTTGGGATCTCCAGTGGATTGCCGCCGGATACATAGCCGTACGTGTGATCAGGAAGCAAGTTGTTGAGCAAATTCTGCGTAAATACTTGTGAGTTTTCTGAGAAGGCACCTTTCATTTCGTTATAAACGACACCCTTTATTATAAGCTCAGAATCCTTGTTACGCAGTTCTTTGTGCTCAAGACGCCATCCTTCTTGCAAAAAGTCCAGATATAATAAATTTGGCCTGAAAAATAAATGTTTAATAGAAAGTCGACATTGGAAATTCGAGTATTTGATTAACATACCTGAACACAGCATCCAAATATATTTTCTGTAAGTTTCTGAAATCCACCTCGTTCATGGTTGAAAATGGATACAGGGTGTAATCCGGTCCAGTCATAGCATTCATAAAAGTGGCAACTGATCGATTTAGCATTTTAAAGAATGGATCGCGAACTGGAAAATTTTTTGAGCCGCACAGGGCGAGATGCTCCAATATATGTGGCAAGCCCGTGGAGTCAAAGGGCGTCGTGCGAAAGTTGATAGAAAACACATTGTTGCTATCGTTCCGATCTATATACCAAAACTCCGTCCCAGTGCCCATATGCCGCAGTGTACACGACGTTAGCTCAAAGTCGGGGATATACTCGATGCGCTCGCACTCAAACCCATGGTACACTTTGCCCTCACTATATTTGTATTTACGATCGGCCATCACGTACGGCATTTCCCCCTGCAACTCTGGATGAGACTCCGTCCGGGCAGCTCTTACGACCTTGTCGGCGGTAAACGACTTAACATCTCGTCTGGCCGGCAGCCCATGCAGCACTTTGGCCGGGCGCGGCACCGCCTTGAGCCATTGCAAACGTGTGAGCATTTTTGTTAGTGCGAGTCTATAAATAATAGGTACACAATACAAGTTGCTGATGATATCAGGATCAAAACATCGGGCAAAAGGAATTAAAAAGAACTAACATAAAACACGACACGAGTTTGAGTTACATCAGCCGGCATTCATTTGTATATGTATATATGTATTGATTTACTTGGCGTGCTTCTGTGTATGTTAAATTTACAGTTTTTAAGATTGAAATTGCATGTACGTAAGAAGCCAATAATTACTTTAAATTGAGTGTGTATCCTAGTGTTTATAAGTCTAATTTAAGACTCACCAATTCCAATAATCCAATCTCAAAATGCAGTCGCCTGCAAACTACATAAATATATATCGAAAGCACATAAATTTGATATTTATCGATACATCGATGATTCTAAGGCAATCGGAACAACTTCTGTAAGCGAAAAGTATTTGAATTTTCTTTCGGTATTTTTTGGAATGTAAAGAATTTACAAATGAGTAGCGGCGTCACTGTTTTAAGAATATTTACATTACTACCAATTTAAGTTGCGGATAAATCACTGACATCACTATTACCGAAATTTGTGCTGCCACTTACATTTGTTAGTTATGGACTATCGCCAACGGCTTTTGAGTGGGAAAACGAGCACTGTACGGTATCTATAAAAGTCATTACAAATATAAATTTTTCGTATTTATTGAAGAGACGTTATTTATCTACATTATTTAAGCGGAGAATTACTGTCGAATTAATATTTATGGGAATCTACAAAAATATAAATGAGTATTTAAAATTTTCCAGTATATTTGAGACGTTAACTTTAACTTTCAAAAACACAACCTTTCCAATAAGAACGAAATCAGAAAATTACACTAGATGTTAATCAAATGCTTACATGGCAGAAAAAAAATACCATACAAATTTAAATGATGTACAAATTTAATCCAAGCCGTAAGGAAGTATTATTAATAATACAATTATTTAAGTTACAATTAGTCGATTTTTGTTGTTTCTGGTCCTAGAATGCATTTTCCAACATGATCTGGTTCCTTCTTAAAATACTTTTCGATTACAGCTCGAAGCTCGTCGGCAGTCGCAGACAACACGCGAGCACGATATTTTAAATAGTCCTCGTGCGACATTCCCAAAATGAAATGATCTATTCCGATTTCACCAGGCGCATTTGGCCAGTCCACCAACTGCAGCACGCCCAGCTTGGCCTCAAACAGCGTTTGATCATCCAGCGTGCCAATTATCGTCTGCAGCCACTCGGAAGTCTTGTCGAACACATCCAGTGTCTTCGTAGAGTGCGGATCGCGATAACTGAAGAAAAAGAAGTTACCGTCATAGCTGATCCTGGCACCTGCGCCGTACGCTCCGTTCTGCTCCCGCACCACAGGCAACAAATACTTGGCCGACACGAGCTTTGCCAGGACGCGCAAAACCGGATGATCCTCGTGCAAATACGGCACAGCGAAGAAAGCCTTTGCGCAGTAGTTGACAGGTATGTTCATAACGAAATGCTGAAAACTGGGCTCCAGCAAATTCAGCTCGCTCTTCGTACTCATCTTCTCGAGTGTGGGCAAGTTCTTCAGGAACGTATCGTAGTGTTCCAATACTGTTGGTTGGAACGCCTCCGAGCTGTTAATGGCCACTCGCATGTTGCTCTTGCTGAACACCTTGGACCCAATTTTGGTTAGTCTGTCGCGGATTTCATCTGTGCTGCTCTGTTGAACATATTTCTTCATGAAGTCTATGTGGTCAAAGCCAGTTAACTGAGATCTTAATTTGGCAGCATTCGTGACCTTTGCAGCGGAGCCTTGCATGGCGAACAAGTGACCGTTAAGTGCGATTTTCATTGATAGACTGGATACGTAGTTTTCAATGAGCATCTTGAGGCGATCCGTATCTGCGAGCTCAAAGTTGAGCAGTTGCTCTTCGCATAGAGCAAACATATCCGGAACGTTCTTATCGAGGGCGTGCGTTGCCATTATCAAACTGGTTTGAAACGATTTGCAATCGAGAACATTTTCGACGACTTTAGCATTAAAGTTAATGCCAGCCGTTTTCGAGAACATCAATTTGTCGAATTCGCGAAAGTTGTGCTTGGTGGTGCCCATATTCTTAAGTACGTTGGAAAGTAATGGTACTAGCATAGCATCATCCTGACTTAGGCCCGTGATATTGAAAAGGCAATAGAGGTATGTTATTTCATTGGACGACACCTTGCCCAACTGTGTGGGGACATTGTGAAAGAGTTCTTTGGTAACAATTGGGAACTCAACCGGATTTTGTACATCCATTAGTGATAGGCACGGCAACACCTCCAGATTTTCTACAGCTTTTTGGGACGCTTCTAACTTGAGGCCATTCTGATATATTTCTTCTAAGCTCTCCGCGTTGAGGTCCTTTACTTTTTGTTCAGTTAACTTAATTTCGGCCTCTTGTAGGGATGCATCATAGGACTCGTCCGCGGACATTGTCAAAGTGAGTTTATGCGGATTGTTAACGAGATATTTCTCAACTTTCTGCTGGAAATAGTTCCCATTCTCTTTCAATCTGCTTCGCAGCTTGGCTATCATTTCGGAGACCCGTAAATTGGCAACCACATCCCCACCATGATTCCACAATGCCATTGAGTTGAGCGCCAGCTCATTGCCAACGTTCTCGCATTGATGCCTAAATGATAATTCCAGGTTCTGCAGTACGCTTTCTATATGTTGAGAATCGAATCCTTTTTCGACGACTTTATGGACCGATTGTTCAAGTAATTCGCTGAATTTGTGAAAATCATCTACCTTTACATCTTGCAAACCGACAGAAAAGTAGATATCTCTGGATGTATAATGACAGCCCGTATTGTCGTTGAAGCCACCGGAGAAGTTTGGCTCGATCAGAGCCTTGTAGAAAGCCGAGTTGGGGCCACCTATTAACAATTTGGTTAGGACAGTCAACTCAAAGCACTCCTGTATATCGGTCCTGTCGCACCATAGCATGGCAATCCCAACTTGATTCTGCCTGTCTAACGAAGCGCCCATGTTATTAAATCTGAGGGAACCGTGCAGAGAACGCGGCTGCGACCAACGCGGATGAAGTGGAACGCAGCTGTAGGAGGTGTCTATGCGTTCGTGGTGGGACAGGTATTCCCTATCAACGAGTGCAAGGGATTTCATCAGGTCGAAGGAGCCGTAGGAGAAAATACGCGCATTGCTGGGATGGTAATATTTGCGATGGAACTCGATTAATTCTGCATGGGTTAAGTTCGGAATATCTAGCGGATCTCCGCCAGCTGAATACTTGTAGGTGAGTTCGGGTAATAAGTTGGTTACAAGACTTCTTCTAAATAGCCGGTTGTTGTCCGAAAATATTCCTTTCATTTCGTTGTAGACGATACCCTTAATAATAATCTCAGAATTGCGATCGTGCACGTCCTTGTGCTCCAGTCGCCAGCCTTCCTGTAGAAAGTCCAAATACTCCAGATTTGGCCTATAACAGAGAAGTTGAAAAAACTTGGAAGCTAGGTGATTTTTGTTGAAATCTTACCTAAACACAGAATCCAAATAAATATGCTGTATATTCCGGAAATCGGCCTCATTTCTAGAAGAGAATATATACGCGGTCAAATCGGACGCAGTCAGGGCATTCATGCAGGTGGCCACTGATCGATTCAGCATTTTAAAGAATGGATCGCGCACTGGAAATCGTTTAGAGCCGCACAAGGCCAGATGCTCCAAAATGTGAGCCACGCCCGTAGAGTCAACGGGCGGCGTTCGAAAATTAATTGAGAACACATTATGGATGTCATTGCGATCGATGTGCCAAAACTCCGTTCCTGTTTTTAAATGTCGCATGGTGCACGACACAAACCCAAAGTCCGGGTTGTACTCGACGCGCTCACACTGGAATCCGTGATAGATCTTCCCCTCTTTATATTTGTATGCGCGATCTGAAATCACTTGGGGCATTCCTACTACGAGTTGAGCCTTCGGCTCCACTCCGCGCAGGACATCGACTGTAAACGACTTGAAATCTAGTCTGCCCCATTTAGGGTCGTTTATCACTTGTTTTAATGCATTCTTGTTGCATTTTATACGCTTAAGCATTGCTTGAAAATTGATAATAAAATAAGTACGAGTGGCACAATCTGAACTATACCAATATAAATCAGACTCTGTAATTTATATGTATAAAATTTTGACCAATATGCGCGAAAGTTTAGATTTTATTTAAATTTTTTTACTAAATTTTTATTAGATACTTTTAATTTTGATACGACATTTCCTGTCAAAGTCAAGGCAAAGACTATTTGAAATACTGTTTTACTTGATATCATTTCACATATTTATTTATTTATTTATTTCGCCTGCTATGATATAGGTTAAGTCAGTCGCATGACACTCGAAATCCAATCAAGTAACTTTATGTTGCAGTCGTAGATTTCGCAACTCGTTTTCGGGTCAGTCTTTTCGGCAAGTACGAAATCGTAAGCTTCCATCGAATCCTCATTTAACGTCGTGGAGGGGCTGTCAAAAATATATTATTAAAAAAAATTTAATACATATTTTAATTGCAAATATGATATATTTAAGCTTTAGGTCCTGTTTATACAACGGATATTCTTGATAAATATCTTGTTTCCTACCCAAAAATCATCATGTAAGGACACAAATGAATAGTTACAGAAAAAATGCTTACGGTTTGCCTCCTGTGGATTTATTGGGATATTTTGGGGTATTTGGTAAACCCAGATTTTTTTTATGGTTTTACTTCTCCGGATACGCTTTAAAAAAGAACTGTATTTGAATAAAAAAAAACCTACCTAAACACCAAATGCAGCAGCTCTTGTACGACACTAAAGTCCTTCGAAAACTGAATTGTGTTGGCTTCGCAAATGGCCTGCAGCATGCACTCATGGCCCTTATATCCGTAACTGGGTTCCCAATTGGATATTAGCGTATGAAATATGGCATTAGCATTAACTTTTTATCCTTCACTTACCCATTTAACATGTGCTCTATGTAGGCGTAAATTTGCCAGCGCAACTGGCTGGGCGTCCTCGGCATTTGGCGGAAATCGATCTGGTCGATGCCCCCGTTTATGGGCACTCCCTTGTTTTTGTATTCCGGCAGATAGGGGTTCTGACGGTACACGCTTGCATTATAGGGCAGAAAAAACTCTGTCTTTAGAACGTGACCGACGGTAAGCGATTCAAGGCTCAGATCAGCTGGAATGCCAATGCCGGCAATAAACTGGAAATTCACGATGTCCCAATAAGCGCATTCTGTCTTCCGATCAAGCTGATTTTTAGTTTACCTGAAACCTTGTCGGAGCTTGTCGCGGATAGATAAGGAAGCGTTTCGACCGGATTCGCTGCTCTCTTGGCTGTGCAGGCAACACCAGACACACGCCCAGGAGAGAAATAAACCACACCATGCGACTCATATCGGCAGACTAAGTGGAACTGGGAGAAGTTTTGTAGCTGCACGCCATTTGGATTGCCTCCGGTAATTAACAGGCAACTGTCAGATCCCAAATCAAAATATCTTCACACTAACAATCTGCCAACCTATTTACAAGCCAATTGACACTTTGAGCTGAGACTTCTCACAGATTTGCAGACTTAACCGACTTCATTTAGAACGAATGTTAGATAATTACTAAAACTGATTACTATTTACTAAACCAAAACTACATCATAAAATGTATCTGTTTATTAACTATGGTCTCTATATTTAATTGATGCGTTTACAAATTTGTATTTTGTTTTTTATCAATTGCACAACTTTATTTTGCCATTCCTTTTCAGTTATGATGATACAAAGTGTAAAAAGTGTTGTCCGTCAAGTTGTATATTTAAAAGATTATTATTTGAAAAAGTTTTATATCTCCACGACTTGAAAATATACACACATATATTAATTAACTTAAATTATTTTAATAATAACTAATTTAGATGAGAGAAACACAGTAAAATACGCAAAGAGGTATGCAGTATTTATTGACATTACGGTAACAATAATTTTGTAGAATATTTCGTAAAATTACACAAAAAATTGGTAGAGAAATGATACGATAAGGATTGAATATGCTTAACGACCTTGTATGATGAACATGTCACATTCACATTTTGCGCGGAAATACTTAGAATACTTGGGTCGGTTCATATAAGCGTAGTTACGAATACAAAATTAAATTAAATAGGTACATAAGATTAAAACGTACTAAGGAATACTTAAAATGAAATTTTAAATTAGACATGTAAAAGTTAAAAGCTGCATGTAGTGGAAACACAAAATACATCTACATCTGTACCGATGCCGTTGTTCACTTAAATTATAATTAGATTTTACTTGTGCTTGTGAAACTCCTCCATACAGAGTTTGCAGCTCCAGGAGCCCTCAGGCGGTGTTACTAATGGCGGCGACAGACAATACATGTGGTACCCGCGATCACAGTCATCGCAGAAAAGCAGCTGATCGTCGTTGTCGGAGGTGCCGCAAATAGAACAATATTTACATTCAATGCACTGCCAGCGGTAGCGCTTCACCGATATTATCATGTTGGGCGTGAACTGCAGACACGAAGGGTGACCAGATCGACCGCAGTCGGAACAGGATACTAACTCCTCGGGCATATTGGTTTTCTTGTTTTCACGCTGATCGCCCAAACAAAAGTCACAATACGGTGAAGGCTGCGCCACTTCACGCTCTGCACGTAGCTTGTGCTTTTTGGGACTGGCCAATGGATTGACTGGTGGCACATTTACAGTTGTGTAAACAGCTGGATTAGCAGTTGGCGTTGTTGACATGGCCATACTAGCCATTGTGGCCAAAGGGATAGAATCATTTGAAGCGCCTGCATCGTTCAGAGAAGACTTGTCGTGTGACGAAGAAAGCGTTGCCGTCATAACCAGAGCCGACTGTGAGGTCTCGTCGATAATGGGAATTGGAGATGCTGAGTTAGAGTGCGTTGCGTATAGTCCCGTGGCTGCCGCCGCGGCCGCAGTGCTCGCTGCGTGTGCAACAGCGGCGGCTGCCGCTGCGGCTGCTGCAGAAGTGTTTGCATTATTGCCAGCATTACGCCGCCTTCGATCCGCTGCTTCGCTATCCGTTGCATTCCGACGCCGACTACCTATATATTCAGGGAGCGTGATCGTTAAATTTGCACTGGCTAACAATTAGAGCAGACATGCTTCTTACCGCCTCCCTTTCGGCCACGTTTTGGAGTACCATCCACATTTGCGTTCGAGCGTCGTGGACGGGAGCCGCGCTTGCGTTTTCCTCTACTACTGTAAGACTCGTCGAAATCGTTGTCAGAGTCGAAGTCGTCTTCGTAGTCATCTGGATGATGATAATGGGACGAGTCCATATCCTCGTGGAACCAATCTTTCTCGGCATTCGCATGCGAATCCTTGCTATCATTGTCACCTGAAGCGCCCATTGAGTTGCCGTCTGTGGCCGCAATAACTGCAAAAAACAAGCGAACGTTTTAGAACAGCAAATACCTATTGTTAATGTAACGGCTTTCGAATAACATGCAATATAAATCAGCCCCCAATATGCTGCTAGATGTGTTAGATGCTTTTCGCATGGGGTGGTTGAGCGCTTTGCACTCTCGCACACACACACACGCACACACACATATATAGTATGTACACACACGCACACTCAGACAGATTTATTCTTAAAGCCACTCACATGTTTGACTCAGTTTATGTTGCTGTTTGCATTGAACCGTGGGTCAATTATGAATAAATTCAATAGTTAATTATTAAGAAAATATTCAAAATGTTAAAATTGGCCAATTGTAAATAAAGCGAAGAAATATTAATTAAATATTAAATCGAAACTTCAAATTGAATTGCACTTCTGTGCCTTAATTATATTTTTAATACAAACTAGTTCTAACATAGAACACCAGTTGAGCTCATTTATTATTTATGTCTGCAGGCACTCGTAAGTGCAATGATAATTTGCTGGTTTTGAGAGTTTATTACCACCGTGCAGATGTGGTGGCAGCGATGATTTTGAGGCTGAGTCTGGGGCTGGGGGCTGAACAAAGCAAAAGCAATTGTAAGAGTTTTATTGATTTTACTACCACTTTTATTACATGTATATGTATATGTATGTGCATCCACTGTGTATTACTCTATTCGCAAGCATAAATGCATTAATGTAAATACATATTTTACCTGCACTTTCGGCCTGATGGTGGTCACGTGTGCCCACCGTTCCGGGGCCAGATGCCGGTACGTGATGGTGCTGATGCTGGTGCGGTAGATGGTGCTCGCGGTACTGGTAGGCGCGGTAGCTATGGTGCGGATTTAATAAATACTGGCGCTTCGGCTTGCGCCAGCGTGCCGAGGGATACGTGTAGATTTGGCCATGTCGGAAGCCGGGCATTCGCTGCTTGCGCTTCATGAAGAGCGCGCAGTGCGTCTGTGCGACGCCAGTCTGGGGGTCGAGGAACGGCATTCGTAGGCGCCGCTCGATGCAAAGCCGCGTGTTGAAGTTCTCGCTGTTCTCGAGTATCTCCTTGTACGCAGTGTCATTCAAAAAGTTCTGAATCTTTTCAAAGTTTCCAATGTTTACCACCGCGATTTCGGAAGCCATATTGTGTTCGCCGTCGGCGTCCGTGTAAAAGTAGCGCGACGCACCCTCTCTAAACAACAGCGTATTTATTGAATGAGTCGAACGGACGCACGCCGGACTAATGTATTTAAATCCTTTTCAACAATCCAAGCTGTATTTTACACCAGAAAAACACATTTTTCACCGTTTGCTTTCGCAAACAAGTTTTTATGCCACAAAACAAGAGACAAATTTAGGGTTGTCACCTGCGTATATAGTTTTTGCCAAATTAGTGGCAACGCCACGAAAAATGTGAATTAGACGATTTGGTCACACTGGCAGGGCGTGTTTTGTGTTTCCTGACTCAATATTTTTGTGTCAGTTTGGTTCGTTTTAATTGTTTACCATTGTTTTTTATTTTAAAACTGACAAAAAGAAAAACAAGTAACACCTGAGCAATGGGCGCGTCCAATCGCAACACCCAAGTTGCCCTTGGGATATCAGTGTTCTCGTTTTTGCTGTTCGTCATCGCGTTCGCAACGCCCTATTGGCTGGTGACCGATGGGCGTCTTCAAAATCCACGCTTCACGAATCTGGGCCTGTGGGAGGTGTGCTTTAACCACTTTCAGGACATACATCGGTTCTACGACACCAGCTTCTCCGGCTGTATGTGGGTCTTCGAGGAGGAGTACTACATTATACACGACTTTCTCCTGCCAGGATTCTACATAGCTGTCCAGTTGTTTGCAACTTTGTGCTTCGTTATGTGCCTGCTTGCACTCCCGTTGACGTTGTCCTTTCTGCGCACATCCCGCGACGACGACCGCTACGTGGTGCTCCTGCTGACGATTGGCACATGCCAAGTACTGGGATCCATTTTCGGTTTCATCGCGGTGGTTATTTTCGGGGCCAAGGGCGACTCCCGCGATTGGATGCCCGGCTGGCAAAACAACGATATGGGCTGGTCCTTTGCGCTCGCTGTGGTTGGTGCTGTCATGCTGTTGCCCGCTGGCATTCTCTACATGGTCGAGGCGCGCCGCGAGCGCTACAAGCGACTCAACGAAATCAGCAACCGAGATGTCAGCGAGTACGGCGATGATTATTATCAAAGCCAGGCTGCAGCGGCAGCATCAGCATCAGCATCAGCGCCACCGCTAGCACAGCCCTCCTATTTCGCCCCCGAGCCCAGTCGCCCGCGACGTCCGCAGCCAGGACGCCAGCCAACAGCTCCACCTCAGGGCAGCATCCAAACCGACATCTAGATCGTGGGTAAATGTATCCATGAGTGGATATCGACACAAGAGGCCTTCTGCGAATCTTCTATTAAGTAAACATATCCGTCCAATCTGACTTAGCGCCGTCCTAACTTTAAGTCCGAACTATCTTCGAATATAGAAATCATATTTTAATCATTATACATTTTATACAAACTCTCATAAGTTCAGTTTTGTGCATTATTTTTACATATAATGCATGTATTCATTTTAATAAAATGCGATTATATCGAGAACAAAGAATTTTATACAATTTGCAAAAATGCGTTTAATTAGCCACTTTTATATTATTCACGGTTGAGATACATTTAACATACGTATTATTTTAATATTCAGCACTTCTAAAACTAGCTTATTCTTCGATTAGGTGTGAAATGCATTTATATTCAAATTGTGCAAGAGAGCTCTTCCAATTTTATAAATTTTACCTAAGTGTATTCCTGTTTTAAACGAATTTTAACAAAATTTAACTCTAAACAGTAAATTTTGGGTACATACATATATACATACATTCTTATATACATTTTGTAGGTGTGATTAGGATAGAATATTGACTAGAGTGGTGAATTATAGTCCTGGTCAAACGGCATCACGAGAAGCCTCTTTCACCCAACGTCGAGCGTTCTCTTCGTCGTCTCTTCGTCGTTCAAGAACCAGAAACAGTTCGCGTTGTTGTCCTTCCTCAGAGAGCTGCTCCCGTAGAAACTGAAGCGTATCCGCCTCATTTCCAAGCAATTCCGGCTGGCGCAGTTTGGAGTCCAAGTTGTAGTAGAACTCCCCGATGCGACGCACGGCTATCCAGTGTCGTCTCCGCAAAGGCAGTGTGATAATTCCGAATTTGTAGTCAGAGGGAATGTTCAGTATGAAGCCAACGATCGCATCCAAATCAATAATGGACGGGTCTCTGTGCGATATTTAAAAATAAAACACGTTTCTCTGCCCGTGGACGAGTGGACTCACTTTCGCTTATCGAACCAAATCGCCTCGCAATTTCGTTTCTGCAGCGCAGTCATTATGACATTGATATCATAATTTCCGAGTCCCAGCACGGATCGATGTGGATTTATCCATACGTTTGGACTCAGATTACTGCAAATATCGTCCAGCTCAGCCTTAGTGTAGGATTGGTCGCCTTGAAAAAGATTATTGAGTGCGTGCAAGGCACATAGTTGCCTCATTTGCTTTTCGTGATAAACAGATGATGTTGGCATAGGTATGGTTGTTTTTTTAATTTGGGTTTTCAATAAATATTTTATTTCGTTATTATTGTCAGTTTAGTCTGTATGTATGTATGTGTATGTATTTAAGTATGTACGTGTACATGCTACATGGTTGCATTTGTAAAAAAAATACACGTTACGACAAGTAAATTAAAAGTTTGCATTTAAAAAAAATTTGCTATAATCGGAAATTTTTACCGTTCCATATTAATAATTAGGTCTATATATGTGATTTATTTATTTGTTATTTGATATCGCCATAGTTAGCGTTCAATTTGTTTTTAGTATGTTAGTATTTAAAAACAATTACAATATACTGAGGCAGCAATACTTGGTCACACTTAACTCACCACAAACTGTCACATGATTTTCACCTGACATTTGCTAGCTTCTGCGAAAAAATCTCTTAAAAAGAAACAAATTTCCTCCATCGCGCAGCGTTCAACGAAGCTAGCAAAATGAAAATTTGTGGTCCGAAATGTTCCCTCTGCGGATTGATCATCTCCGTTTGGGGCATTGTGCAGCTGGTAAGTGTAGTGACTGGTGAATTTGTTTTGTTTGGTGGGGTCATACGGAACAGTCACAAGATCAAAACTTAAAGAAAAATCGCAAAATATGTGTAAGTAAAATTCATACTAACATTTTCCACTTTTAGGTGCTTATGGGATTGTTCTTCTACATACACAGCGTGGCATTAATTGAGGATTTGCCACTGTTGGAGGAGTATTCAAGTTTGGATGAGTTTTATACAGCTGCGAACAATGCATATAATCAGGTTGGTGCAATATTAATTTTGTGTTAACATTGAAAAAGTATTTGTGTTTGTGCGTTAAATTGATAAATACACTATAAAAACCACATAAACAAATACATGTATGTTTGTGATAATATGTGTACTCCCACAAACTTGCTCTTTGTTTTATAAATACATAAATACGTATATATATATATATATACATACGGACATACATTGAAGTTAAATTTTGATATATTAGAACGTACTTTTCTTGTTAAAGACTAACCACATTTTGTGTGTTTCAGAATGCTTACAACTGCTGGATTGCGGCGTGCATTTACGTGTTGACTCTGTTGCTCTCTGCGCAACAATTCTACATGAATAGCAGAGTAACTGCCAACTAAAATCTGTGCTTCAACTTTAAAATACACGCTGCAACATGTGTAATCAACACGGATGGCACACAACCACAATTAGTATTGACATGTTTTATTTAAAGTTGAAAAAATTTGTTTATTTACTTGTATAATATTCCCAAAGTTTTGTTGCTAAAGTTTAAATGGAATTAAATATGATAATATTTAAGTCAAATGTATGCTTACATATGTACGTAATACAATTGTTTTGTTCATAATAATTACATTCCTTTGTTAGTTCTATTCTATATTTCTCTGTATCGGTCAAACTCGCCAATCGAATTAACACAAGAACAAACAACAGTTTCCTATCAACTAGATCTGAATTCAGTAAAAACCATCTCAGAAATATGTACTTCAGTTGAATCAAGTGTACTAGTGTTTACCAACTCGATGTAAAAAGAATGTAACAAATTATCGCTAGCTTTGCGGTCCTTCTTTGGTGTTAACCGGCATTTTGTTTCAAAAATCGTTTAAAATATGCAAAATAAATATGTAATGAACTAAAAATTAATCATGCTTATTTATGTTTTATGCTTTCACAAAGCTATTTAGGATATAATATTTATGTACCCAATGTGCTGTGAAATTATTTTACTTATCGGGCAAGATAAGACAGTTGCAGTGCCCCCTATCCTTAATATCGATAAAAATCGATACCAAGAGCGCAATCTTTCATGTTTGATGAAATTCTATTAAAAATGTTTCATTAACATTGATTCTACATTTAAAATTATGCATTTTTAAAAATTTTTGTTTTTTGATTTTTTTAAAAAAAGTATGAAAGTTTTTTTATTTCTCTCGGAAAAAAGCATGTACGCCCCTTATTCATTTTCGAAAAAATTTGTTTTCAAAATTTAAAATTGCAAGTTTGCACTTTTAATCGATTTTACTGGCCCTAAATAGTATAAAAAACAACATTTAACATGATTCTGAGGGGGTAAAATTTTTCGTCAAAAATCATGCCAAAATTTAGAAAAATTTGAACATGTAAAGTTCTTGGACCCACAGGTCTAATATTTTAATCACCCATACATTTGTCAAAACTGAACCGATTTTCATGTTTGATGGCATTTTGGTCATGATTTTTCATTAAAATTTATTCCACTTTTAAAATCGATGAATTTTTGAAAAAAAAAATTTTTTGATATTTTTGGGAAAAGCATGTACCCCCCCCTTATTCATTTTCAAAAATTTTTTTTTTCAAAATTTAATTTAAGTGCTAGTTTGCACTTTTAATCGATTTTACTGGCCCTAAATAGTATAAAAAACAACATTTAACATGATTCTGAGGGGGTACAATTTTTCGTCAAAAATCATGTCAAAATTTAGAAAAATTTGAACATGTAAAGTTCTCGCACCCATAGGCCTCATATTTCAAACACCCATAAATTTGTCAAAACTGAACCGATTTTCATGTTTGATGGCATTTTGGTCATGATTTTTCATTAAAATTTATTCCACTTTTAAAATCGATGCATTTTTGAAAAGCAATAATTTTTGGGATTTTTTTGGAAAATTTTTTGAAAAAGTCAATTATCACTGAATTATTAAGACTGGTATTATTAAACATCGGTTGTCGAATAAAGCATTATTTTTATTTATGTTTATTCAATACATACGTACGGTTGTTTTTATAATTATATGTATATAAATATATTATAAGTAAGTGTCATATTTAAATAATAATCCAATTTAAGAAATATTCGACAAGTTGTCCTTAACAATCAGTTTAACAGTCCTCAAAATACTAAGCTAAGCTAAAGTACATATGTATATATACATATATATGTCTTCGTTAAGTAAAGCAGATGCAATGTATACTAAGGACTAGAAACTAACAGTTACATACATACTAAAAGTAATATATATATTTGCATGTTTTATAATAATTTATTAACACGAATTACTTTCTAGTATATTTCTTAATTCTTTTTTATCCAAAATGTACACTTCAGCCATACCAACGGTATTCGGAAATTTAATATAATTTGAATGTCGATTATTTGGCATTTTTATCAAATTCGGATAAGTCAAATGAGAGTAGTGCATATTGTGGGATTCATAGAAGAGAAACTTCAAATACTGTTATCTATGAAAGGCGATAGATGAAGTTTTGAAAAGGCATCGTTAACTAGACTAAATTTGATGGGTGTATAGATGTGTAGAGTAGCTGTTTATTTTTGATTTATTCGCTCCTGATTACAGCTCGATGAGCGTGATGACTTTCGATTGACCGATTCCAGATAAGCTCCCGGTGTCCATCCTTCTGCATTGGTATCTGTTTAAAAGTAAAAGTGAAAAAGTAAATTATGCTCTAGGTATTCCTTAGTTAATTATTAATAGACATAGATGTGCAATGCATGCAGTTAAGGAGTGTTCGAATAATAAATTTACCTAAGACGCGGACGTACCACCAGCCAGCACAGCCAACTTTCAATAGCTCAATAGCCTCGCCTTCTCGCATCGAAACTTCTGAGTGTCCCATAGCCGTATACTCAGCCAGGGCAATGAATTTACTGCCCTGAATCAAAATGTATATGATAGATTATTTTGTGTGTCGGTTAGCGTTAGCATTTGGTATATAGCACATAGTTAGGGCAAGCAATAATATTATATTCGGATTTCTGTTAGTCGTGTACTGTGTTTTTTTTGAATATATAGGATTAAGCTTCAAGCGTTTCTTTATGTAGCCGAAAATGTTTTTAAGCTAGTTACAAATTATCCTACACTAAAATACATTTTATTTTTAAAGTATTAAGTTAGATTTTTGCACTGTTTGGACTGCTCTAGCATATTATATAAATAACTCTAAAATCCAGTTAAGAAGACTAACTGGGGACTTTCTTCAGCAAGAAGAAATTTACCAAGTCGGAAATTGTACTAAAAATTAAATGTAGAAAAGATATACCGATGATGTTAACTAATATGATTAGGTCGTCGATTTATTTGTCAAACAATAGCAATGGGTTTGTGGATATTTCTTATTTCTATTAAAAAAAAAATGTAGCGTGTTTTAAAACTACAATGAATATATTTTAGCAGCTATATCTATCAAAACAACCTAGAAATTTAACGAGTTTTTCCTGTGAAGCGGCCTTATGAGTGCTTAGCATGCGTTCTGACTTTGTGAATATTTTGTTAGTTTTACTTCAGCTAACACAATGTAGCGGAATGAGCTTTATTTTTATTATTTACAGTAAGGCTGGAGTTACTTTTTATAGCTCGCTGACAAACAATTGGACGCATACGAAGGACAAGCATCATTTGAACACAAGGTAAGAGCGTGCACAAGGTTTTAGGTGCCGTACCTAGATTACAGCTACAGTGAGTATTCTTTATGTGGGAAGCCACACCTCAGTGGTCAACGGAAACATAAAATTTGGAGTTTGATTTGCTGGTGCGCGCAAAGTGCGTTGAGGACGATGTACCATCAATATTGTAAGACGCCCACTGCGCCAGTAGATTCAGGAAGCGCTGTCAGCCGATGGCCAATTGGTTGACATTATGATATTGAAAATGTACAAAATAAATATATATAAATGTGAATGTACATACAAAATCCGCATTCCATAGCCCAACACGCTTTTGCTATTTATTTTACAATTACGCCCAAAATGGCGATTTGATTGCATACAGCTAAATAACTGATTAATAGAATGAAATGTTTCAAAATGAGCTAACGTAACTATTTTTATTCGGTTAACCGAATTGTACTGAACTCATAAAATAATTATTTTCTAATGAATCGATCCTGATCCAGCTGTGTATAAATCTTTTAAGCATCCTATAATTCTGATTAAGATAATACACATGGAAAAGGGGAATCACAAAACGCGGACGAACAAAAGCTTTACAGTTGTGATCAGACTTATGAAAACACACAATATACAAATCATTCCGGAAATAATTTCCGATGTCCGATGTCTCAAATTTACAACAGTTGAAGAATATATTTGTCGATGGATAACCGATAAATCCGACAATACCACATTTTTTATTGCTTAAAAGTTTGAATTACCGGCGTGCTGTTGTCATCGTTTACGGACATCTCGTCCTCGCTGTTGGAGTAGTCTGAGCTCCAGCCGCACGCTTCTGGATGGTCCCTTTCAACAATGCCGCCACTGGAGTTGGCGCACGCAGCTCCCGCGGGGCCGCTCTCCTCGCTGCTGCAGTTCGAGTTGCGGTTGGAGGACTCCGAGGAGGCATCACAGCTGATTGTGCGACTTGGAGTGCCCAATATAATGTTGGGCGTGTCCCACGATGTGGTCTGCTTGAGACCCCGATGGTTTAGGCCGTACTGCTTAATTTTCTCGCCTTTCAGTTCCTCGAGCTGATTGAGCAACACCCTTTTGATCTCAGCCACCCATTTGTTTTTGACGTCCAGGGAAGGCGCCTGCAATGTGTGCACCTCCTGGCGGCCCTGCAGCCACACCTCAAAGCGTTTGGTGTCGCCCCGAACCGATTCCGTAAGACCGATGTGCGACATCTGGTAGACAGGGAGACACTCTTTAGGCATTAGAAGTAAGGAGTAAAGTAAATTGAACCCACCTTAACGTGGTGCTTGAACTGATAGGTGCTCTTGTTGTGACCCGCTTTTGAGGTTTGCTTGCAGAACAACAGGGATTTCTGGTACAGGAAGATGTGACGCTGCTGGGGCTTAATGCGCAGGCGTATATCCTTTTTCGACTCGGTCCACACCTGAAACGAGTCCTGCAGCAGCAGCTCGCCCTGCTGTGCTAGATCGGTCTGCAGAAAGGAATAATAATAATAATAGTAAGGATAGACCTGACGAAATGAGTATTGTTGCTTACCGGAAAACCCGTAATTGCCACCTGATGCATGGAGTCATTTACGCATTTGAGTACGATTAGCATGCAGTCGAGCGCCTTCTGCAGCTCCTTGGTGCAGCTGCCGCTGTCGCTGAAGCGCAGCAGGTCCTTCAGCAGCAACTGATACTTGGTGATCCGTTGCACGGGCTTCAGCAGATACGCGGCCAGTGGCAGCTTGTGACCCAATCTCTTTTGGCACTCCTGCAAGAACAGGTGCGTGTCCACAAGCGTCTCACGTAGACGCTCCGAGCGCGGTATATTCTGACAGTAGAACGAGTAGAGCCGATAGAACGTATCGCGCTGAAAGTAAAAGGCGAGTTAGGTATAAGGAAAAGGATTCAGGGATGCAGGATTCGATTGAGACACTTACCCTTTGCACAAAGCAGAGCGCTACCAGTTCTGTGGTTGAAATACAGTTCTCCAGGTCCTTGAGAAAAACCTCATTGTGGAAGGTATAGAGCTCGTGCAGGTTTCCAAAAAGCACATCTTCTTTGCCCTGCAGACTGGCGGGCACAAGATGCATCAGCTCGTCCGACTGCATTTGATCGAAGTAACCCTGCGAATTAATATATAACAAGAGGGGTGCGCTAAAGTATTGGAAGACTTATGCACAAATGGTCAAGTTAAAGTTACATCCGAGTTATCCAGATCGTTAAAGGCGTTCATTTTACTGCTTATGAACTGACCAAATTTCTGCTCCACATACTGCTCAACGCTGGTGTAACCCTGTGCGACAACAAACTCCTTAAGGATACGGTTATACTTGGTGCTCTTAAACTTGCTGTTCTTCAATTCGGGCAGCTCCTTGTCTCTCTCGAAGCTGTTATCGAAGAACTGATGACAGAAGTTGAGTATCTCATGGTATGAGCTGTTCCAAGCATCGCTTGACTTATGTAACGCTACGGTTTCCGATTGCTGGGAAGGGTCAATCTTCTCATTGTTTTGCCAGCTTGACCGACAAGAGCTGCACATTCGCGTGTCTAAGGCGGGCACCTGCTTTGGACCCTTCAATGACTTTGGTGTCGACAGCATTTTGGTGTTGTTTAGCGATCCCAAAGAGCTTTGGGCCCGCGCCAACGAGGACGAAACGGACATAAAGCTCTTGGGCTCGCTGTCCTCCAGGTAGGCCAGAATATCCATATAGTTCTTGCGTTGTAGATAGTCCTTAAATTCGGTATCGTTTTCTATTTCTGAGTAGCTATTCGACTCCAGGTAGTCCTTGACCAGTCGATACTCCAGAGACTCGTCACAGCTGGATAGTTCGATGAGTTCCTTGAATATGGTACGTCGCTGATCCTTCAAACGCTGAAGGCTATTGTTAACTGTGATAGGGCTGTATCCCGAATCTTGCACAAGGCCGCTTTCAGAGGCTTCTCGTTCCTCGCACTCTTTTAGGGTGTTAAAGATCTTGATGGTAGATTTGCCATTAAGTATGTTGTGTGTGGCAAAGTTGCACAAGTTCGTGCCGAATATGTAATTGTCGCCAGGATCTGCGCTAAAGGATTCACTGCGAGGACGAAAGTCTGTTGGACGGTAGCTTAGACCGCCGCAGGATGCATGTGAGTCAAAAAGCGATCCTTGAAACGAAAGCGGCGACTCACGAGGCTCATTTGCCTCGTCCAACGGTAAATTGAATCGCTTGATCAGAGAATCGCCCAGCTTAAGATTGAACCGTCCGACAAAATTACATGCCGTATTCTGCACCCGTCGCAAACGGAATGAGCTTTGTGCTCCCGGTGTCTTCGGTTTTGAAGCTTTGCGCAGATCGTAGCCCCCGTAGCGCATATCTAATGCTGTTAATATTGAATTCGCGTTCCTGATTCCAGAGGTGCTCTACCGACCGATGCGCACAACAGCCGATCGCCAAATGAATTGCCAGCCAGCTAGCTAGCTGGGTGCTTAGAATTGGTTACAAATTATATGTGGATGCTTCTGAGCTGGATGCTTCGATGCCACTCATAGCCTAATGGGTTTAATGCACTAATTACAAGCGGGGGCATTCAAGCGCAGCTCCAGCGCCAAGAAGAACCATCAACTCCACAAAATGCTCTATTGGTTTCAGTTCGCTGGCCAATGGGCAGTTGAATATAGTCTTGCATTTTATGCTTCATGATTTTGAGCAGGCTTATACCGTTTAAACTTTTTAAAAAATGAAAATTCTCTTTTCTAGTCAATATGAACACTGTAAACAACAAAAATTCGCAAAAATATGAGATTTACGCATATTACTTACCTTTAGAATCGAACTCATCTCGTTTACATAGATTCGCTCTGTCTCAAGCAGTTCAGAGAGCACGTGACCCCGCTTCAGCTTTCTCGCCTCAGCATCCTAAAATTTTGAAAAGATATATTATGTCAGAGTGATGCATTCAAAGCGTATAAAATACAGATATAGTAATGGGTAATACTTAGAAGAAATCTAGCATTATATTTTTTGCCACCTCCCTCCTTAACAATATTTATATGTTGTTAAAAAAATTTCAATTGACTTAAAATTGCTTATATTTAGATCAAAGTAACTAATTAATCTAGAAAACTGAAACATAAATTTGTATACATGGTAAAGTTTTCTTTTGTATGTGTTTTTTGCAGAATCTGATTTCTATTTGGTTAAGCAAAGAGTTAGAATCTGTCCTGTCAATTGAATAACATTCTAACAATTTAAAGTTGTAAAAATTTACATAAAAAGCAAAAGTTCTTGATCAGCAACAATAAATACAAACAATTTTGAGCAATTTCATTTTAATAATTTATGTCATTTCTCGGAAATAATAAATATTTTGAGCATTAGTTTTTTTTATGATAAAAATTTTTAATTTCACAGAAACGAGCTCGTTTAGTGCAGATTGCCAAAGAATATCAAATAATATAGAAAAATATAGACCACCATCTGTAACTCCTTATTTTGTTATATGAAAGGAGGGATTTTAATATTTATTAACAATACATTTTAAATAGAATCCAATATATTAGGAAATAAATTATAAATTCTGACAAATAAATTATTATATAGGTTATATAATGGTTGGACATACCTGTTGATTCTGTATGTGCTCGCTGTTGTCGGGACTCGAGCCCGTGTCGCCATTTAACGAAACGCCAGAGTCAATGACACCGTCCATAGATCTGGGTCGCAACTCATGAATACCAGTCTGCAAAACACAGAAAAAAAGAACAATTTATATATAACTCGATTGGATATTTGGCTTATTGAGGTTATACAATTAATATTTAAAGCTATGGTTATATATCATACTTTCAGGCATATGTATGTGTATATAGAGCCTTTAAAAATATCAATATATCAATATATAACAAATCAACACACATACACGCACACACACACCGCGGTGAACGGTTGGCATAGATCTTTGCCTGGTAGCGATTTTTTACAAATCTTTTGGATTTCGACAACTTTGCCAGAGCTGAGACTTTTCTAACTAGACAACGACGTTTATTTAAATGTGAAAAACGGTTCTTTTTTGTAGGCAACTTGGTTTGGTTGCTGTTGCCACTTTCGCTAGGTCGCTCAGCAGCTTACCGGTAGGTCGCTCGGTCTGTCTGTCTGTCGGTCTGTGGGTCGGCTCGTTCGACTTTCCACGCGTTTACGCTTTTGTGGGTTCATGCCTAAGCAAGAGCTCGTAATTTTGAATGGGCCACCGTCTTGGGCAACTCTGGTCTAATTACCTAGTTAGTGGATAGGTTCTAAGCTGTGGGGGAGGATTTAATTACTGCGGCTTGGTAGTGTGTATTAGATAATTGCTGGCGAACCTTAGCGCTTTCTAAACCTGTAGGCAACCAACCAATTGGCCAATTAAACCGCTCACAGTCTGTTTCTGCTTTTAATTACGACTTCAGCCTCGGCTTATTGGCCAGAATTAACTCTGTTCTGTGGCTCTTTTTCACTGTTAGTTGCAGTGCATCCTGCTCTTTACTTTTCTGCAAGGTTTCTCAATTTCATTTTCATTTCGATATTGTTTACTTTCTACTCATAAATCCACTCAAATACAAATGAAAGTATATTTTACATTCAAGTGTGACATTAATGATTTTTAATGATGAATTGCAATAAAGAGTATATCAAAAATATTAATTAACGAACGCTGATCCCGTAACAACAATAATAAACTAACCGAAGACAACTCTCTGTCCAAACTTTTTGGAAGGTTGAATATACAGACAATGCAAATGAAGATGGCCACAGTACAAATAAGCTCAGATTGTGCCAAATTGGCGAACTGTAGCGTTTTTTTTGGGAAAGCACATGAAGGTCGAGTAGTTTGGGGGAATTGAGATTGAGATTAGCTGGGCATTCAACTTGCTCAACTTGCAGTCCCGGGCAGTTGACACAAATTTGTGCTTGCTTGGCTTGAATCGAGGCCAATAAGCATAAACAGAGAAATTTAGACTTGGTAGTGCACCGTTAGATCATAAAGTTTGGAATTTTTATCTTATAATAGTCAAATCTGATGTCTACCTATCATTATACACTCTGCCAGAATTCCAAATGCACAGAATTAATTCTTAAATTCTCTCAACTTGCCAGCTGAGAAAAAAACAACAACACAAAATCCATTCGACTTTGTTATTGGTAATACCGCCAGAGACAATGGGGAAAGTGAAAGGTGTTAGCGGTAAATGCGGCACGCACCGAAACGAGACAAAATATTTGTATAAATATATAAACACATTTTTTTTTAGCCCCTTTTATATCACATGTATGGCACATGTTTATCTAGAAGCAAAGCAAACTTTAATTGTCGTTTACAGTCCGCCTTTAGTCCGGCTTTAAGTGGACAGACGGTGCTTGCAAATTATTTAAATTTAACTAGCTGCAAACAACGGCTCATGCTTATGAGACATAATCCCAATAGTCTGGTGTTAATGAAGTCTGCGTCAGCAATAAACATATATATGCATAAAAAATTAAAAGTGTCTTCGTAATTTGTTATGAAACCGCGAAATGAAAACCACAACGAGCCAAATCAAATGATGAAGTGTTTGCTTTTGTTGTTGTTGTTGTAGCACTTTTTTTTTGTTTTTGCTTTTGCTGTTTATTAATGAAACGAGGCTTCCTGCCACACGCTAACATACTGCACGCCACCTTCACCTTTGAGCAGCGATAATGGCCCTGCGGATATATGACTTATGGTTAGATAACACTTGCAGAGGTTAGGGATATATCCAAAATGCTGTGGATCAAGTACAATATCAAAAACTAAAATTAAGGTAAAATTGCTCAGTTCAAGTTTTTTGCACTTTTGTGGTTAGTTTGTTTTGGGATTTAACCAAGAATTTTTAACAAATTTAAGTCAAGTAACAAAATTAAGTTCAATTAATATTCAATTTAAGCCAACTAGGGCTTCTAAAATTCAGTAGTTCGGAATTGAAAAAATTGATTGATTTGAGTTTAAGTACTCCTCATACAAAACACTGGATTTTTATTTTCAGTGTATGTATATCTAGTACCTGCTTCAATTGAGCTGCTCATTCATAATTAATACCAACGTGTAATTCGGAAACAGATTTGAGTTTTGTGTTTCGTGTCAATGGAGCATTATATCGTGTTTTTGGGGCGCATTTTCACTTCCTTTTCTGCACAATTTTCAGACACATCGATCAACCCGGATACAGACTGATAAACCAATTCCATATTTGAAACCTGTATTCAAATGTTATTCCACAAAGTGTAACGAATAAATAAATAAATATATTTATATTTAAATATAATACAAAATTATGCTGGGCTAATGGAATTGTCCCAGTTTTAAAATTTCGTTTTTAAAAAATATAAACTGGTTACATTAAATATGTAGCAAGGGATGTTATCATAAATGTGCACCTTTTAGGGACAAGAGTTTAATAGTAATATTATTTATTTAATATTTATTATTTTTTTGATTTTAAAATTTTTTTTATTACTATTTTGTAATTTGTTTCTGCCTACAACTTTAGGGAATATCGTGCAAAAGTTTTTTAAAACTCTTTGAAAGATGTCACCAGTAGGCTAGCCTAAAAATGTGGAGTATCTTGCTCTAAGGCTGCGCAAGAAGTAGGTGGGTGGGGTGGTTGTTCTAGTGGGCGTGGCCGGAATATTAATCTTTGGGGAAGGCCATCAGCTATCTAAATATTAAATTTGGAGACGCTGGCTTTGAAATTGTGCGAATTTGCCTTGTATCTATTTACGATTTTAGGTGTTGACAGCGGACGGACAACAAGACGGACATTGCACAAACCAAAAATTCGCTATTAATTTCGTAAAATAATATAAACTTTGACTAAAACGGTTAATTATAAAAGAATAATTTAAAACTCTTTAAAACTCGTTAATTAACTTGAAATGTTTTGCTCATTTGTGAACAGCTTAACTCAGTATTGAGATATTTAAGCTCGTTTAAAATATAATAAATTGTGTTTAGTACAACTACTAAAAATAATAACTGTACTTAAATACAACTCATTTACCATATCTACTTGTGCATCTAAAAATTTCACAAACTGATGCTAAACGTCGAGTTAACTTATGAACAAATGTTGGCCAACATTAAATGGGAAAGGTTCTTAACCGAAGGCCGAACTTAACTGAAGCCGAATCGTGAAACTGAACAATGAGGAACTGACATTCAGGCAATATATGGAAGCTGTTCGCATGGTAGACTTAGGAAATATAATTGTTTGTGATCCGGCGCGGAAACCAAGAGCAACAGCTCGAGCTTCCGCCTAATTAGAGGCGTGTTTAATTATTGGGTCTGGAATGACGCGGAGTGTTTTCTGTGTTTCTTTTTTTTGGCTTTTACCTTTCGCAGTATTTTATTGTTACGGCCCTGAATGTGATCCAATGTGAGGCTTAAGCCGCCCTCGTAGTAGGAGCAATCATCGTCGTCACAGCTGGAGATGCTGCAGCAGCAGCCGTTGCTCGCATTGGCTTCAACATCGTAGCAGGCGTTGTTCCAGAAGACGCCGCCGACGGCGTTGCAGCAGTCGATGGACAGACAGCTGGGACTCGCCGCATTCCGATACCCTGTGCTCGAGCAGCCATCCTGCTCACACTCGCACAGCGAGCTATTGTCTCGGCTGGAGCCACCGCAGCCGGAGGATGAGGTCGAGGCGCTTGACGAAGGCGCCAGTGGAGCACGTGGTGTACACAATCCATCCCGGCTGCAGCACTTGACGATTTCATCGCCATCCCCGTCATGATCGTCTTCGGTGCTGCACACGAAGATCTTGACGCTGTTGTTGTTGTGCTTGCTGATGGGTTGATGGGCTGGCGGCAGCATCAGAGAGTCCGTCTCCATGTAGTCGTCGCAGGGATCAATGCACGACTCCTGCACCCAGCTGTCGTCGATGCTGATTGTGGTGGTCGCCTTCGTCGTGGGTTCGCCCCGCCGATGCTTCAGGCTGTTCAGCTTGCGCTCCTTCTCGATGTTGCACTGCTTGATCGGAACGGCGGCAGCTGTGAGGAGTTCGTTTGTGGTTGCCTTCGTCAGGTTCTTCTTGGCAAAGTTCTGCACATCGTTGAGATCGGCATGTGCCTTGGCCTGCGTGCTGCCAGCGGCTCTCTCGGTTCTCTCGTACTGCTTTGTGTGCTTCTCGGCAGCTGGCAGCGGAGTCGTCTCCAGCACCTGGACACAGCTGACGCACTTCTCGTCCCGTTGCAGGTTCGTTTGCTTTGTCTGCTGTTCCTTGGCATCGTTCGAGGAGGAAACACCCGAATCGGAGCAGCTCTCCAGGGAGAAGCGTTTCATGCGCTCGCCCTGCATCAACTTCGTTGTCGGAATCTGTTGCTGCAGCCTGCTCTTGTTGTCCTGCGCGGCTGTTGCTCCTCCATTCGCCAGCTGGTTAACAATGTGCAGCGGCTGTCGCTTTTTGCGAATGTGGACACGGTCCAGTTTCGATCGCTGCTGCGAGCGTGGCGATTGCGGTTCGACCAATGGCGCAACTTTACCTGGTCTGGCCGCGTCTCCTGCCTTCTGGAACATCCAACGGGGCGCTGCGCTCTGGCCGTGGCCCATGTCCGGCTGGAACAGCTGCTGCACCCGACGCTGCAGCTGCGCGTTCGCCTCGTTGTACGGTTGTGGAGGTGCCTCTTTGCGGAGCAGCATTGGCTTTGGGATGCGCGATCTCAGCGGCACCCGTGTCGGAGATCGCCTCGCGGGCTGGCGCAAACAGGCGGAGCACTCGCTGCTCAATGGTGTTCCGCTCTCGTTGGATTCGGTTTTTGAATACTGGGGCTGGGACTGGGACTGGGACTGGGACTGGCACTCTCTGCGTTCGATGCACGCAATGCGTTCGGCACGGGATCGGATTCCTGCTGCCGCGCCGACGCGTGCCAAGTCGCGTCGTACGTCCCGATAGCTCCAGCTTTGGGACTTCTCGCAGTCCGGCGTCACGGTACTAGTCTCGGTGGCATCCGAGCTGGAGTCGGAGCACGAACAGCCCGAACGGGAGCAGCAGCAGTCCAAATCATCGGAACGTTGCATTTGCTGTGTCGGGTGCGTGGGCTGCTTTGTCAGCAACAGCCAGGACTCAACGGTGGGCGGCGGCAGGGCAGGCACCGGCTTGCGTACGCTGGGGGACAACTGCTTCACGCTGTGCACGGACTGACGGCGATAGCCGACGAAGCGCGCCGGATTGTTGAGATGGGGTTGCGGGGACGGCGGTTCGTTGGACTTGCGCATCATGGCCTGTTTGCATTGGTGCACATAGTTCACCTTGAGCAGCTCCATGGGGAGCAGCTCGCTGTTCGACATTCTCGAGTCGATGGTGCTATCCATGCTGGGGGATTCACTGGCCGCTGGCCTGCGGATCACCGCCTGCGGAACTTTGCCAATGGGCATTTTCCTTGGCGCGCTTTTCGAAAGTTTCACTTTTGTTTGTCTTGTGTTTAAATTTGTTTTAAAATAGGAAAAAAACTGCTTTCGGTACAAAAACTTAAAATTGCAACAGATTCGCTTCACATTTCACAACACTAGTCACAGACACTGTCACCAATTCAAAACACTGTCGCCCGAGCTGTCCTATTCTAATGCAAATTCGAATGGTCCAATTGCGAGGTCAGCCTTTGTAACGCCTTTATTGATCCCGTCTTTATGTGGCAATAAAACGCGGCCAATCACACGGCGTTTGCCATTCGGCTTTTCGTGCGCCTCGTCATAGTTATGCAAATGTACGCGATGTCTCTGGCAATTGTCAACTTTACTTTGCTGTTTTGTTCGGTTTCGTTTTGCGAGTGCGGTGCGCGACGTTGTTACGCCTTCGAAAGATCGGCTTGAACTGTTGCGCGCACGTCTTGCTTGGAGCCGGTAAGCCAGCTTGGCCCAGCTAGGTTGCATGCAACGTGTTGCGTGCGGTTGCAAGCGCTCCGAATGGATGCCAGGTGCGTATAATTTTGGTTTGATTCAAACACACACACAAATACACGCAGCATTCGGACAATGACCACAACTTAAACTTAAAACAAGAAATCGAATCGAACTATTGCAAAGCTAACTAATATTCCTTGCAATCGAACCTAATAGATTATATGTTAAAATGTATATTTTACATAGAAGAAATTAGATGGTATGGTGCAATTGATTGGGAAAATATTTGATAAATACATGAATGTAAATATATATTATATTATTTCATCAAAGGTATATATTTATGATTGCAAACTAGTTGCCGATGAACAGCTTAATTTGTATGATCGTGCTTATCCGTTTATGGCCGAAAGCATGCAATAGTTGTCTAACATACTCTTTCTTGTTCAGCTATTTTTTGGGCGTCACCGGCATTGAACGCGATTTCTTGCGCAACTACGTGAAACGGAAGTTAAGCACCCACCACAAAAGGATTACGCATGAGTAGGAGCTGCTGACGGCAATCCAAATATGTGTAACCACACTGGCGGGCCCAAAGAGTCATAGCCGTGGCCAAAATGGGGAGGGAGTTCGATTGAAAGTGAAACGCGTCTGAAGTCGGTGCAGCAAGAAATTTTTCGACTTTTCATTCATTAAATTAAACAAAACGAAAAAGCAAAGAAAAGCAAATTAAAACAACCAGAGAAATGATCTCATAACAAATAAGTATTGTATATATGAAGAAAATGTAATTCCATTAAACTGAAGCTGTGGACCGCGCAGCTCGAAGCTCGCATCGTAAATTTAATTTACGAAGCAAAAGAGACGCAATTCAACCGCCTCAAAGGTGACATTTAAGCCCAACGAAGGAAAGCCCATGATGCCCCGGCGCCAGGTGAAAGTGAAGAAACTAATGCGGCGTTGCCTCCTACTTAATCACAATTGCAGCTTATCCGATGTCTCTGATAAACGTATATACATATATGATTGTATTCTCCTTATTATTATTTATTCTATTTATTATAGTATTTTAGTATTTCTATATTAATATTTATTAACTGGCAAAAAGTACTCAAAATTAATTAAAATAATGTAAAATTTGTATGCCAAATTTGTATATATATATATATATATCTTAAAAATTCAACACGCTATTCTGATTAAGAATGTACACGTGTATTGTCGTGTCCGAATTGCCTCTGTCAATGAACTATATATAATGTGTCAATATTATAAAACCATTTGCAAGGTTAATTGAAATCACAATTAGCGAGTATTTTTCCTGATCAAAAGGCAAACAAGTTCCATTGGATTACAGAAATTGACATTGCTGTTGACAAATTGGGTTTAATTCCATGGTGACCATCGTTCTTTTGTTTATTGTTGATTGTCATTGTTTCCATAATTGTTGGTTTCATCAATTGTTCAATAAGCAAGAAAATTAATGTACACATGATTTAGTTAACATACAATCACGTATTCTGAGGATTTTTCGTAAATATTTTTTTTCCTAAATTGAACACACTTTAAGTGTATTTTTATATAAATACACTCAATATGTATATACAGTGCAATATATATATATATATATATATATATATATATATTTACTCTGAAATCATTCAAGCTTGGTCAAAATAAAATGTTAACACAAAATAATAATAATAAAAAAAACTATGCCAGCTTCTGTTTGACCAAATTTTTGTTGCTACCAAGCGAAAATCGTCGAAAACAAGGTTCACAATAGAAAAGCGATCCACAGACAAAAGTCTTTTTGCAACAAACAAAAAAAACTATACGAATCAAAAGAGAAGTAAACAAAATGGAAGCACTAAAAAGCCTTATTCAGTCCATAGTTTATGCCCAATAATTCCTAAAATATGGGCTTCAATTCACACAAAAGTGGAATAGATTAGAAAATGTTGAACTGGAATTTGAAGTAGATTAAGAGCAAAATACATGAATGATTTTAAAACTGAGATTCAAATTATTAGTTTAGGATAACAATTTCTTTAAATGTAAAATTCAGATGAGTTTACCTTGAACAAAGAACTGATGTTTAAGTCACGGTCTGATTAGGCCATGGTCAGCAGGCTGGCTAGCATTTTACTCTTAATCTTAGAAAGTGGAAGAGACTGACCCTTGATTGAGATCCAAAAATTGACTTAAGTCGTTTTCGCTTTGAAAACAAAAATATACTTTCCGACTTACATGCTTACTTACACGGGGTTGTGTTTTGGGCTTTTTGTATTACCGCATTTAATTTCTCATTTAAAATCAATTAAAGTTTCTTTCTTTTCAAAAACTTTCAAATCTTTGTTTTCATCTTGCTGTATGCTTTTTAGTTTATTTTGTATTTATTTCCGCATTTAATGTATAAATGCTTCAATTTCGCTTTTGTTAAAGAAAATTGAGCTCTGCAATCGTCCTAAGCTATCAAGATCTGTAATTATTTTTATATTTCTTTGCTTTCCATATCTTTATATAGTTTTCTGAAGAATCAATTTTTGAAATGAGGAGCTCTAACAGACAAACTGTTTATTATTTAATAAAGTTAATTACTTTAAAAATTTTAAATTTGATTTATTGTTTATTAAAACCGGCTTAACATGCAACACAAAGCCAAGGAAATAAAAAAGGCCTACAAATGAATCTGGTTCGCAGTTACGGTAAATCTAGTTTGTTTTTTCTGCCAAGTTGTGGTGCTTTATACAAACTTGTTCAAAAACTCTTTTTTTCCAGTTGCCCTCGAATTCATGGGATGTCAATATAACACATAATAATTGGCGCAATTAGCGGTAAAAATAATACCAACTTCAAAGAACATTTGTTTGTTATTTTTTGACTAATTTTAAGTGCTTGAATTAGATAATAACTAAAATCACCCAGTTGGTAAACAAAGTTTACATTTTTGAGCCAATTTAGCTGCTCCGATATTTGGTAGGAATTATTTAAGACAATAAGCAATTTGGCCAATTGCTTAATTTGCGTAGCTGAGCAAACAGATTACGAATGAAATGCTATATCAAAAATTGGCCAATACCAAGTAAATTCTATTCAGTTGCCCCAAAGCCACTGACAGAATCAGGTTCTCTTCCTGACTTATAGTTTATTAAAAAAGATGTTACTCTTCGACAAAAGCTGGTCGCTAATTTTAAACATCATCAGTATGTTTACTATTACCGTTATGTAAATCGAAATTAAGAAAAACTATTTAAATACAGTTGAAAGATATTTGCACGGCAACACTATTTGTGTCCTGTGGCACGACGACTACGAGTTCCAACCACAGGATCAAGCTGACGCCACCTTCTTGAATATCAACATTTTAACTCTGGCCGACAGCTTCAAGGACAATGTGATCGATGCGGGAGCCAAGGAACAGGAGTTGAAGATGCGCGAATTGATCTACGATGATTTGATGCTAAAGCTCACAGTGTCCATTGAGATTTCGCACTGCGAGGTGGGCTCCTTACCGAAATCCACATAACATGCACTCCACAGGAGTTTTTCTTTTCATTTAACAGAGTTTTCTGGTTTTTGGCGAAGACATTCCTCGCTTTGTGGCCGCATTCACCAGGGCATCGATGTACTCCATCTGGCGCTCCCTGCACAACAAGTTCGTATTTGCGCACGAGGCACAGAAATTGGACGGGAACTGTTGTGGCAACTACTTTTTTCAGGGTAATTGCTAAATAAGATTAAGTATAAATAAAATTATATCGAAATTTGCAGACCAGCCCAACATTCTGTTCGTTGTGCGCAGTTACGCGAATGCAACTGAATTTGAGCTGAAAACCAACAAATATGTGGGTCCCAGATCCCAGCAGCCCGATCAGCTCCAACTGCTGGATCGTTACGATGTCGTCTCGCAGCGATTTCAGCACAATAATCCGCTGTTTCCCGACAAATTGAGAGATTTGCAGGGACGCGAACTGATCATCGCCGGCTTTGACTACAGGCCCTACACGGTCATCAAGCACGTAAATGTTCTTGCCAGTTGACCCGTGCAGCTATCTTAACTGTTCATTGTACAGATAACCCAGAGTAATGCGCGCGATGTTGGGGTCTCGGAGAATTCGGAACTCTCCAAGGTCTACATCGATGGCACAGAGACACGCGTGGTTCTCAGCTTTTGCGCACAATATAATTGTACAGTGCAAATCGACACATGTGAGTACATACACTGAGAGAAAAAAACTCGGAAATTTTCGATTTTAAATGTAGAATCGATCCAAAGCCAGAAGGCCATAAAACATGAAAATCGGTTCAGTTTTCACATATTTATGGGTGTTTCAAATATTAAACCAAATATTAAATTCAAAATTTTTTCTCAATTTTGGCATGATTTTTGACAAAAAATTTGACCACCTCAGCAACAAGTTAAATGCTGTTTTTTATACTATTTATGGCTAACAAAATCGATTAAAAGTGCAAACTCGCAATATTACATTAAAAACAAAAAAAATTTGTTCGAAAATGAATAAATTGCGCTTTTTTCAAAAAATATAAAAATTTGTTTTTTTCAAAAGTGCATCGATTTTAAACGCAGAATTGATCTAAATTGAAAATCATGATTAGAATGCCGTCAAACATAAAAATCAGTTCAAGACAGCATGACGGACATTGCACAAACCCAATATGCCAGTTTCACTTTGTGAATGAGTATAAAAATACGAATCAATTTTGTTTCTTAGCTGACGCCGACGACTGGGGCACCATTTACCCGAACATGTCGGGTGACGGAGCCATGGGAATGATTATGGAGCACAAGGTTGATATTTGCATTGGCGCCATGTACTCCTGGCACGACGATTACACCTATTTGGACCTGTCCATGTACCTGGTGCGCTCCGGCATCACCTGCCTGGTGCCGGCGCCATCGCGCCTGGCCAGCTGGTATTTGCCCTTGCAGCCGTTTCAATACACGCTATGGGCCGCCGTTATGCTCTGCCTGGGCATCGAAACCTTTGGGCTGATCCTGGCGCACAGGAGCGAGCAGGAGCTGTTCGCTAATTCGAGCACTAAAGATGGCTGGTGGAGCAGCGCAATGTTCGGACTGGTCACCACCTTGAAGCTGTTCATATCGCAGTCGGGCAACAGCAATGCGAGATCCGTGACGGTGCGCGTGCTCCTGTTTGCCTGCTTTCTCAACGACATCATCATCACGAGCATCTACGGCGGCGGCCTGGCCAGCATACTGACCATACCCAGCCTGGGCGAGGCGGCTGACACCATGGAGCGAATGCGCGCCCAAAAGCTCCAGTGGGCAGCCAACTCGGAGGCGTGGGTGTCAACGATTCGCGGCTCCGATGATGTGAGTAACAAGTTCAAGACAAGTTCAAGGATTATTTTCTTGTTCATCCTTTTTAGCCACTTGTGCATCAGCTGCTAAATAACTTTCACATCTTTAGCGATGATCAATTGTTAGTTTTGGCGCAGCGGGTGCGCATGGGATTCACCGTGGAGCGTTTGCCCTTCGGTCATTTTGCGATTGGCGATTACCTCACGGCACAGGCCATTGAGCACATGGTCATTATGCAGGAGGATCTTTACTACCAGTTCACGGTGGCCTTTGCGCCACGACTCTGGCCACTGCTGGGGCGTTTTAACGACCTGGTCTATCGCTGGCATTCGTCGGGCTTTGACAAGTACTGGGAGTACCGTGTGGTGGCCGACAATCTGAACGTCCAAATCCAGCAGCAGGTCGAGAGCACCATGTCGAGCGGCCGGCAAGAAGACATCAGCATTGAGCCAGTCAGCTTGGCCATGTCGAACTTTGCGGGCATACTGTTAGTCTGGGTCTTGGGGGTCGCCGTGGCGCTAACGGTTTTTCTGGCCGAAATACTGACAGCCAAGTTCAGCCGGTCATGTATCTTAAAGTAATCGGGTTCTGATGTATTTAATCTGGCATTATTGCCAAATCTTTTTTGTGCAATATTTTGTAATCCAAAGATTTTCACTTTATGTAGCTTCACAAAAAGTTATATCTTTAAGCAATGCTGATCTAAGACGAGGCGCGGTTACATTTAATGGTAGTTTCACTTAGCGAGCCGCAATATTCAAAGGGCCAACGCGAGACGATCTCCGAGCAGACCAGGTAGCCAGCAAGCGACATGCGGAAGTGATGTGAAAGTTCTCGGTCTGCACATGGGTTGAACGTGATGGCAAATAAAACGGTGACAAGATACATTTTATTGCTTACAGGAGCAATGAACTGCGGCTGTCTGCTCTATTTTTATAAGAGTATTATAATTTTGTCACGAGCTCTGATGTGCTAATGTTAGGGTATCCACTAGTCGGTCACTCCTACGAATTCATTGTAGCAGAAATATGCAGCTCGGATTTGCTAGCTGCCGAAAATAGCCAGTAGCCCCTCCACAGGTGTGAAATTTCGGCACGACTCGCCTGCCTGCATGTTCGAGCCATGGTCATGTCACTTTTGTAAACGCACGCGAAGAGGCGACGTGCGATGTGAATTCTTGGCTGGAGGGGCGTGCTCGAGGCATCCGTTGGGACTGTGGCGGCTAATTGGCTGCGCGTTTGGCTTTCGGCCGTTGATAGACTTGATTTTGATTGGCATGCACAACGTGCTGCAGTTTTATGGTTTGTTTTTGTTTGGTTTTTTTGTTTTTAGAAATTTGTCGAAAATGTCTGTTGAAGATTTGAATTCGGATTTGCATTTGGATTTGCTACAACTTGTAGTGAAAGTGAAATGCACAAAAATAACGGCGTCAACAGCACTTAATCCATTAAAACAGCAGTCTATATATTAATCACAGAAGCTTTAATGATTTTTGTATTTTATTCAAATTCTTTAATTTTTCAGATTAACTAGATAATCGAAAGTAATGCACCTAATTGATTAGACTAGACTTTTTCAAGAATCTTTTATATCGAAATGTTTTCTTAACAATCAAGTGCGAAAATTTTAAAAATGTACTACATTAAAGATGATTAGGATCTGCGGCCTTATACCGATGGTGGTAGGCATAATCTTATCAATCTTATCAATATAGAAAAGGATTACATGAATAACTTTTAGATCTAATCGATATTTGTGCGGTTTACAGAATCTTAATGTGGATTTCTAATTTAATATTTGAATAAGGAGATGTTTTTAAAAATATTTAAAATATTATAAGCTTGTTTTACGTACTATAAATAAATAAATAATACATTTTCACAAAGCCATTAATCCCTGGTTTACCTATTTTAACTGGTTACAGGGTAAACAGTAAAATGCTGTGAAATTGTGGCAAATATGGCAACTGGGTTGCTTGAGTTTTGGGGCGGGCCTCTTCACAAGTTCAGTGAGCTGTATGCAAATGCATTTGCAACAATAATTATTTATATATAGTAAAGTAGTAAGCACAAGTGGAATATCCATTGAAAAGGGGGCCCATTGTGAGAATACTTTCCGAGCTGTAGCTGCTGCGGGCAAGCTACTCAAGTAGAGCCCGCTTGAGGCAGGCAACGGTGAAAAGAGCCCCACTGATTGCAGCCACATTTCGGAGGCCCGCAGATTCGTGGCACAAGTTCGCTGCTTGCCACTCGAGGCTGCACTTACTTAACCTTACGTGCGTTGCTTTGACAATGCCAAATAAGCTGGCTGACAATAAAAATATTTCACTTTGCACAACCAACGACGACGACACATTCAATTGACATCGTCTCATAATTTTTTAATATCGCGCATACTTCCATACGTAATGTATATATATATATATACATTCATGTATGTGTGCAGACGCGTAAACAAATGTGAAAGTGAAAGAGCGCGCACAGCTTATGCACACGGTTAATAAAATGACGATTAATTATTTAATTATGGAAAAGCTTCGATTGCAACAATCACAGCAAAAGAAAAGCTAATGCGACTGCAACTGTGCAGGGTTTTCAATCAACCAACCAACCCATCATTCAATCATTCTCCCATTTTGGGCAGAGACAACATTTGATCATTTGTCCAGCATTATTAATTTTGATTTAAGCTGATAAAAAATAAAAACAATTAGAAACTGAATGCACGTAAAGACTTTCGATTGCTTGTCGGACCAATCAAAGGAGAAATCACAGCCTCTTTTACTATTGTTGGGTGTACTACTTTTGAGCTATTTGCAGTGCAAAAACTTGGTAACAAATGCAAAGAAGTTGTGCAAGTACCAACAAATGGATAAAGCCATTAGTACACTAAACGCCTTTCTTGCTCTCATGCATCAAATACCTAGATAGCTGCAAGAACGGGTCGCTGCAGCAACACAAATACCCATAACATATTTCTGCGAAGAAACAGAAAAAATATTGAAGACAATAGCTCGACAGGGGCATCAATCATGTGGACAGCTACCGATCGCAGTCTGTCCTAAAGTCTGTCTTGCTGTCTGTCTAATAGTTGTGGCAAAAACTGCAACTATGCAGAGACACAATTGCAGCCTGGTTTTATTTTGCATTAAAAAAGTGACTCGCATAAAACAGGTGCTGCTGGGAATGTGCCCCAAAACACCCTCATAATGAAATTTCAACAACTACGTAATTAATTATTTTCAAAGTCAAGTTAACCCAGAGGTCCAATTATTTTGTAGTGTAAAAAAAGTAGCTTTTTTAAATGGTTTTAACATTGATTTTTTAAATTTAGGTAGCTTGCTACAAAAGTTTGTTGAACAGTCAATTACAAAAGAACTAAATGACTTTTAAAAATGAACTCCCAAAAGGAGCTTGGGACTGCAATTATTGGATATATGTACTTCTAATTACCTTTTTACATGATACCAAGAAATTTTCATATATCAAAAGATATTGGCTAAATGAAAAAAAAAGTATTTACATTTTTTGCAGAGATAAAAAAAAACTACAACTTAAAATTCCAATAAATAATATAATAGATTTTTTTTGAGTTTACCTGAGACTTTAATATTATAAAATATAAGTTATTATTTGGAAAAATATAAAAGAAATTACTTTATAAAATACCTAAAAACATCTTAAACTACAATAAAAAATATAAAACAATTCTTTTTGAGTTTACTTGAGAATTTAATATTATAAAATATAAATTAATATTTAGAAAAATATATCAAAAATTACTTTTAAAAAAGTAAAATCATTTATTTATTTTATTTTTATTTTACTTTTTGGCACACGTAAGACTACAAAATAAAGCGTGTAAAAGATAAAAATGCTAATTCTTTAGCTTTTGTAAAAAGATAAATAGGTGGAATATACAAGTCGTAGACAAAAGTGTTCTGGATATTAATTGTACCCTTTTGTGAGTGTTAATGAATGCTAAATCTGTTAACGATGCAGAAAGATTCAGACTATTTGTAAGCCGGGCCTTAAGTGCTACGTGAATAGTAATCAGCGGAAGTTAAAGGCAACGGGAATTTAACAGTTAGCTGTAATTTCAATGGATCTGCTTAGAAAATGCTCTGCACTTATGGAAATTGCTTGATTTATTTATTATTTTTTTTTTTATTACTTTTTTCAATGCGAAATTGCAAATCTATGTTGCCTGCAGCGGAAATGTTTTATAAAGCAATCTAACCTTTTGCGCAATTCGCAGCAAGTGCAGTTAGAAGCAAATGCGCAGCAAAGGCGAACTGCGTTTGTGGTCCAGAAACTAATTTAAGCGAATAACTTTTGTTTGAATCGGCATCATCATCCCAAAAGTGGAGTTCGGTTAACAGCAGACTAACTGTGGTTGACGGGAAACACTCTGCTAATGGTTAAATGCAAATGTTTCTGGCCATTAAAGCGGACCTCATAGTAAACGACACTGAGCGTTCAACTCAATTATGAGTTGAGTGCACAAATTGGGCTCGGAGATGGCGCACAGAAGGTAATTATGAAATTTCGGAAGGCTGGCGGTCAACCAATTTGGACCTCATACGAGTTTTAATGGGGCTGCCGCATATCTCCCCTGTGGTTAGCCGCAAGCTCTGGGTCGGCGTTGGCTTCGCGGTAATCTACGATTTAAAAGTGAAACTTGTGGCTGGCATTTGTCTTATCATTGTTTTTTTTTTTGTGTTTTCCTTGGGGCCTTTGTTGGGCTGGTTTATGGCGTCAGTGCAACAATTGGCCTCAGCCACAGGCCTGAATCTTTTGTACAGATAAAAAAAGAGCATCGTGTGAATTTTGCACAATGAACTTGAAATTTGTACAACAAATCAAGTAAGAGTGCACTAGTCGCAAGTGTTCGTCTTATAGATACCCTGTGTTTATGACTAAAGTACCCTATTTTCTTTATCTTACAACTTCACGTGTATATATACTTATGACAAATATAAAACTCTCCTATTCACATTAAATATTTTTTTGGAAAATTTTTATTTTTTATAGTCAGCCAAGAGGGTATCACCAATTTCAACATTTCAATAAAACGTTTTTAGCCGTTTTGAATAAAAAGAAAACTGCAAGCCCAAAAGAAAAACTCTTGCGGCGGTGTCATTGTTTAATTAGGAATCTTATACTTTTCACGTGAATTTAAAGTGTAAATAAAGTAAATAAATGCGCATCACATATTCAGTGGTTCAGTGGTTAACAAGCCGCAGTCGCATTTCTTCAGGCTGTTACTTGTTTATATGTAAATACATATGTAGATTTTTACCAACTAAAAGTTTTTACTCAAAATAATAGCTGAGATAAGCTGATTTATGTTACAACAATTCTTCAATTCAAACTCAAATTGAAATCTGCTGCAGAAATTCACTAAGAAAGGTACCTGAAAGTTAATTATGTTAATATTGCTGCACGTTTATATTTACAAAAAAACCCCTTATAATAAGCCTAATTAAAGAATGTCAAATCTTTAGCTTAAAAGTTTAAGCTAAGTCCAACCTTGGCCAAAATAAAAATTAATACTTTTAACTTGCTTTTAGTGAGAATACAAATTGAATATTTGCAATTTGTATTACTTTGATTTAAATATAGAATTAAATGAACTAAAAAAATTATTGCTTTAAATCGTTCTTGATTGATCAGTCAAACTTGGGTTTGATTTGAATTAACAAGCTAAATTTATGAAAAATATTATCTGTCCTTATAAAATAAACAAAATCACATCCACACAAATTTTCAGGACACAAGAGGAACATTCAGATCGAGGTAGAAACACAAGTCATAAAATATATATATATAATATACATACAATATACAAGATATTTACGAAATTTAGAATTTCACTTAATTTAGGTAAAAAGATTCTTGGTTTTTTTTTTTGGAAATTTACAAGCTTACTTACCTTATTTTGTTTACGTCGCAACAAGTTGGGCGCTCCTCCTGGCGGCTGCAGGGGCACGGCTGGCTCTGGGGTCACCTGTTGGACAGGTCGCGGTGGTTTGAGGGCCAGTTTCTTGAGGCTGGCAATGCGCTTGTCGCACATCAAAGATACGTCGTCAATACGCTGTAATACCTGCAATAAATATTTGTAGAGATTTTTGGTAACTATTTGCTTGGCATAAATTTTCAGAACTTCTGCACGTGGTTGCTTTGCTTTAGTGTCTAAATTGAAGTTCTCAGTGAATCATGCGACTAAGCTCCATTTTAAGAGCCGCGTGATCCACATTCAGCCAATCACAATAAAAACGTTCACAATATGTGGACATATGAAATATGGAACGCTAAGCTGTCTATTGTCATGCACTCAATTCATTCATTCAACTCATTCTATGAAAACTGCCTCGTTTATAACGAGCAGATTTGCCGGTATTCTTCACTGAGTTGACTCTAAATTTTGGTCAGTTTACGAACAGAGTTGGAGACATAAAATGAGACGATTTTAAAGAGAAAGTGTCATAATATATAAAATTCTATATGTGTCAAATGTACGATCTTACCCCACTATTTTTATTTGGTTACATTATGTTTATGTTAAAATCAGATTCAGATATGTGAGTTCTGTATGAATGTGTCGTCTGTACGAACAGAGATTAAAAAAGGTAAATATAAGTTCCTTATTTCAAGGCAGATCAATTTGTTATTGATCAAATTGAAGTTATCTTGTGCAAATATATGTTAAATAAAAACAACAATTGTGCATTCAACGGCCCGAATACAAATGCAGAAAGTTTAAGAAATAATGATTACTACGGTTTGACTTTAAAGGCCTGTGGCATGTCCACATATATTTTTTATTTGATCGATTTAGCATTAACTGATATTCTCAAACGTGTTTTCTCTGGTAAATAAAATAATTCATGCAAAAATTAAACTGCCTTATTTATACGCCAGTATACAAAGTAGGGTTCAGCACAAGTTGTAGGGCCTAAATAGAAGCCGGTGTCCGTATTAATTTACAGTCAGTAGACTGCTGAAATGCCTTCTTTGGCTGTTCGAAAGCAGCTTCCCTAAGCGCAGGTTAAATATCGATAATCGATAACTGACAATTGCATAATTAAATTGCGCATAGAGGACAACAGGCATTTGGCGATGTCATGACATTTGACATTTTACATAATGGCTTCCAAAGTCGCCACTTTCACTTTTGCTTCCGCCGAGGTCGTCGGTGTCGTGGTCGGGCTATTGTCGCCGTTGTATCTTGGCGCATCTTCAGCGTGCCACAGACAGACAGACAGGCTGCACTGCGGCAGGCATCGCTATTGCTTTCCAGTGACCAGTTATGTTGGTTTCTGCGAAAGTCCATGCAACATGTGCCGTTGATCAAATAACAAAATGCAGCTGCCGATGCGTTAACCAAACAAATATTTTGTAATGTACTAAATGTAATTTATCTGGCCTGTGTCTCCATAAATTGATGGTGGCTTTTTCCAGGGTTGTCGAGTGTCATTGTAATAGAAAAGTCCTTACTTCGATTGGTACTTTTAAAGCGCCCTTCTTTTTAAGTTTTAAAATTACAATTATACATATAGAATCAATTTAACAAAATTATAAAAGAATTAATGTTAACAAAATTATCAATTCTTTAGCATTGACTTCAGCACAAAAAGAATAATAAGCTTGTTTTAAATTGTAATTTGTAAACTTCTTGCTGTAAAATTACAGAATTTAAGCAACTAAAACTCATGTATGTGTAATTTATTCACATTTCGGATGGAGGCAACTCTGGCTAAGTCACTGGCTTATTACTCAACACTGACAACACTGCGCACGACCAGTTATCTTACCACCTCCATTGACCTTTGCAGGAGTTGGCGCCCACGATCTTAACGACAGTGAATGAACTCAAGCTCAGGCATAGACATGTGCATGTATACCCATTATACGTTTAAAGCATTTGATATTAAATTTTTTGACATTAATTTTTAAACAGATAATAGCCAAAATATTACGTATTTACTGATTGGGATATTCCAATCAATATAATTTTCTCCAAAACGCAATTATTATTATTATTCCGTCTTTCGCAAAGTTCGTATTAGCTTAGCTCAACTCAGCTTCTTTTTAAATTAATAATTTCAGTATTAACCCGAGAATTTACATGGCAAATTTTCTAGTCATCTATCCTTTATTTAAAAAAGGCTTGATTTAAAATGGTATAAACCAATTTATATTATTTTCAAGTTTTCTTTAGCTCTCATAGAGGGTTCATTTAATTATTTTTTTTCGCAACAAATGCGAAAATTTTACCCAATTTATAAATTTATTTGCAGTTATTTGCGAAAATTCAACTATCTACTGAATCATATGTGATGCAACTCATGATCTAATCACCATCGGTAATAGTAGTAAAGCAGGCAGTTTTTAGATGTTGTAAAGCTCAAAAGCAATCGCAAGGATATCCAGTTCTTGAACCGGTCAAACGGGCTGAGACTGGAATGAAAGCGGTCCAGCGCACAATACAGAATTGTGTCAAAATCATTACACATACACGAATGCGGCAGAGATCCAGAAAAATTTAAACGCTTTAAGAATATTCCGACGGCCAATGGCCAAACGGGTCTTGCTGTCCCATTTCGTGCATGACCGCGACATCTTTTCACAGATTGCTCAAAACTGAATAAATGCCGAAAAACTGGACTTGCAGTGAGGTTACGAAAATAGGTCACTTTATAGCCTCGGGTCTGAAGCCGATGCAAAGACACCAATTAGAAGTCTAGTTGCAATTTACATGACCCAAATACTATAAATGAGAAAATATATATGAATATATATAAATACAGAAGTATGACAGAGTAAAAATTAATATATCAATGGGATTTGATAATTTTGATATTTTTGTTGATGCTCGAACGATTTTTTCTATCGAACATGTGTGGTTCGATGTTACAGATGCTGTTGGTCCACTGATTTGTATGATATACAAGATCACACATGTTTGACATCAGCAGCTGACAAGTGTTTATCGACAATGATTAAAAAATCGTACATATTCAATAATCTGATACTAGTGTATACATATATAAATATAAGAAAATGTTTATATTTCTAACAATCACGACATTTTTTTTCAATATTTTTTAATCCATGCTAACTCCTCTATTCATTTGTATTTTGATTAATTTATTTTCTATAAATAGTACATAAATATTCGGACAAACGGTAATTGGAATGGCGATTCTGTATGTCGCTACACCTACCAGAAAAATATTTGTTTCTCAGCTGCGTTCACTTTGTTGCCCACGTCGCTTAGCGACACGAACCGGTTGATTGATAGCACATGGGGTATTAAATGCACATTATACTTGTTGTTGTAGCATCAAAGAATGCCCCATTCCGATTGCAAGCGCTGTTATCTAACTGTACTCGCTCACAGATAAATTGCAGAAGCAACAACTGGTTGAAGACACTAAGAACCAGTCTTTGAACCACACTAGAAAAGCAATCGACAAATGCATTGCAAATGCAGACCAAGATCTGTGCGTCTGTGTTGGTCAGTAGCCGTTGCTTTGGTAATACATCAAATTACATAATCGACGTAAAGTTCACAGTTTTCACATCTCAATTACAGCACGATCTGTCGACGAATTAAATATGAACGGACAGTTGTTTATGAATTGTGAATGCGACTGAAAGAACTATTGTGTTAAAAATGTTGGGCACATTTATTATATGGATAGAAATTATGCTGATGAATTCTTAAGAGAAATTAAAGTTTTCTTAAATGAAAAACTCGATCAAATTCGAATATAGACAAGAAATTCATTAAATGAAATCATACAACATTTTAATATGCAAGATTTTTTGTATAAATTGAAGTTTTAATTCCGAAAGTTTTCGGCTCGATTTGTAGAGAATATTATCAGAAAACGGACTCAAGAAATATTGTTCATGCGGACAGACGGACAACAAGACGAAGATTGCACAAACTCATTTAGCCTCGTAATCAATTACTAAAATTGTATCTTGATTTTTGACCATATCTTTTAAAAAATATAAAAGTTAGCTTTCTTTTAACAAAGATTTTCGAAAACACTTAAATTTTATACCTTGATTGACTCACCTGAGATACAAGTGCTTTGGTTTCTGGGGTCGTGCTTTCCAGAAATATTTTCTTGAATTCACTTGGACTAGATAATTTAAAATCTGAAGCAGATGCAATGAAAGCCTGTATTTCGTGCAGGCTTTGTTCAGCTAGATCGGCCGACACTGAACACTTCTCGATCCGCTGGGAAGCCAATAGCTCCACACCGTTGGCACACCATTGATTAGCCTGTAAACACGTATGAAAGATAACATTTGTTTAAATATGTATTTATCAACGAGTAAGTTTACTTATGGGTAATCACCTTTTCAACTCTCTCCATAAGTTCGCTGTTCTTGGTTAGAATTTCCAGCCGTTTGTCCAAGCGTATTCTGATAATGTCGCAGACTCGCTGCAGTTCGTCGCACTTGGGCTGTACGATCTCCCAGGGATACACGCCGCGGGAGCCAACCAATTGCTGTCCACTTTGGATGACCTCTTCAGCTCGCTCTGTGTCCGTTTTGATCAGAGTAGAAAATTGCTTCGTTTCCTGGACGAGTGTTGCAACGCGTTCCACGCTCTCTCCGATCTCGGTCATATCCGCCACCGTCTTAAGATGTCCATCGAAAATGTTCTGCAACAATATGATACAATAGTGATACAAGTACGTGATATTTATTCCTGACTACTCACTTGCAGCTCCCGAAAGTCCTGCTCGAACATGCGCAGGCAGAGGCACTGCTCCAGACGGTTGCGGTGAGTGCGCCAGAACTCGTCGAAACGACGCTCCGTTTCCTCCAGTTGGACCAGCAGTCTACGGTAATCGCGACAATCGTCGTAATGTTGGGGTTGTTTAAACTTATATTGTTGGTGATAAATAATTTGTTGGCGATGTATTGGCTGCCCTGCACTGGATCTGCACATCGATATTTATTTGGTCGTTATCATTTAAGCACATTCATATTTTTTTAATTTTAAAGAAAGTATTCATTTCGAAAATGTTTTGGAAGGGAAGATAAAAGACAAGAGACGGCAACAGCATAATGAGTGAGATGAGCGACAATCCGATGATAGCGATTAAATCTTTTTATTCTTGTTAAATTAAACAGTTTGCTTAGTTAAAACTTTGTCTCGGCTGTTAGGTTAAAAGTCAGCTCAAACGTGTGAAGTCTGTATTTTTTAAACGTAATGTGTATATTTTTGTATCTACCTTCAATATAGCTCAATATTCCCTAATTGAGTAACAAAATGCATGCGTTCTAAAAAAGTTATGTAATACGTTCTGTTGACATAAAGTGGAACTATATTTGAAATGTGTAGGTAACATTTTTTTTGCATGCAAAACTAAAAAATTAACATTTCATATTGATTTACAAATTTCACTCCTTTTTAATTTTTAACACCAAGCAGCTTAAATATTTTTATTTTGAAAGTGTAATTGTATGTAAAGAAATGACAGACAGAAATGTGTCTACTATACTAAATAATATAAAGTTGTTATAAAAGATATTCAGGAAGAATCGAAAATTATTTGAAATATGTTGGTGTGTCTATTATCATATATTGTAGTTGTTGTGATTTTATATATAGACTTATTGTGTTTAGAAATGTTTTTTATTCAAGTATTTAAATTGTCTTATTTAATCATAAAATAAACTATTTTGAACTGTTGGGCAAGTATATATTGTATTTTTAACTATGTCACTATAATTTACGAATAAAAACACCATTGAATGAAAATAAATTCAAAATTTTCTTTAACTAGAAAATCATTTACAACCTGCCTTTTGAAATTAAAAATGTGATATTTATTCAATTTTTGTTTGATAAAAGCATGTTGGAACATGAGAGGAAATGAAATTAATGTGTAGAAAAATATATGTATACTGTCTTCAAAACATTTTCTTGAAATAAACGGTAATACAAAACCAGTGCAGAGCTATTAAAACCAAACAGATTTCAAGTTAGTAAAAATGTTAATTAGTTAAGATAACACAATAACGCGAAACTCAGGTAGAGAGGTAAATTAATTTGAACAGAATACTCCGAAGAATGTGGCAGAGTAATTCAACAAACTCCTTCCGCATACCTTTCAATGGCGCTAACGTTCCCAGTGCGTTCGGAGAACTCCTTAAGTTCCTCATTCGACTTTATTTTGTCCAGCAGCGTCTCGCCGTGTTTGGCAGCAGCCAAGATCTCATCCTAAAAATGTAACCAATTAGTTTAAAGTCCATTAGGGGAATATAGCTAAAAGTAACCTTTAGTCGCGCATAGTCGACGCCCTGATCCTCTAATAACTTTCTTGTTGCATCTACAGAATTGGGAAACTCTGTGTCGTGTATGGCTTGTATGAAGACATCCAATTCGGCGGAAACTTGATGCGTCAAGCTTGAAAACTTCTCGAGCGACTGCAAAAAAGCATTTTCATTAAAAACCAACTTGAGGTTTTGATTGGCAAGTACTCACGATCCTCTGTTGTATCCACTCGTGATGGGAGTATATTAATGTGCCGCCCATATCAGGAGTTAATTGACTGGTGTCAATAAATTCATGTAGATCGGATAGAGCTGAACACACAATAAGCCGAAAGCGATATTCGTCCTTTGAAGAAAATTTCGAGCTCACCTCGGATATGGCTTTTTGGAAGAGTCCAGATGGACGCAGCACATAGACCACGTGTATAATACCGGGAAAATATATCTTCAAAATGTAAACGAGAATTAGTTTTCAATGTTTAGTGTGCAGGAATCTAATCTCACTTACCGATATTCGCTGTAACGCCGTCTTTACCGATGTCCATCGGTCTTTGCGCCGATCAATAACTAAATGGAAGCCGAGATCAGCATCCTGGAGGCTACAAAGAAATTAAACAAAATGGTTCATTTTAATTTTATTATAAATTAGGATTTACTTACGATGGCACTGAGCTTAGGTACAAAATAAGCTTTTGATAGTCAGCTTCTTCCATTAAATTAAAATTATTGTTGTCCGGGAAGATGATAAGAGGGCACCCCTCCTGAGAGCGACCTCCCGTAATAATAGCGTGCTGGGGATGGAGCAGATCTGCCACATCACCTATATTGAGCACGCCCTCGCCACTCATGGCGGCGGCCGCTTGCGCTGGACTTATGTGCTCCAGCAGCGAGTTAATCTGTTCCGAGGATCTTTGCGCATTAAGGGCCTCAGCGGCGTAGGCGACACCCTGTGAGTTCACAGAGGAAGTCGAATTAGTGCTTATAGTCGATGTGGTGTGCTGCAAGAGTCCTGTGCTGCGATTGGTGTGCGCCGGCGAATTGCTGAGCGACTGAAAGATGGCCGTCTGTATGGAAGCCCCACTGCTAACCGAGATCTGAGAGTCGATCATATGGCGGCTTATTAACTGCTGCTGCTGCTGCTGTGGCTGCCGCTGCTGCGTTTGCGATGCGCTCATCACAATTGCCTCAGATTCGGCAAGCGCGCTTTCCACGTCATTATCTGTTATCAGAATATAAAAAAAAATAAATAAATAAGTAATCAAAAATCAAGACAATTAATTCAGTATTAGGTAAGGGAAATGGTGCAAATAATTACAATCGTTTTTTGTATTAAACATTTTATTACTTAAAACCGGTCCTTAAAAAAACAAAAAAGAAAATTTTTTTTTAAATATACATTGTTTTTTAATTATAGAATGAATCTAAATGATAAATCATGATCATACTGCCATCAAACATGAAAATCGGTTCAGTTTTCACAAATTTATGGGTGTTTGAAATATGAGATCTATGGGTCCAAGAGCCAAAAGCCAATTTTTCTCAATTTTGACATGATTTTTGACGAAAAATTGTACCCCCTCAGAATCTTGTAAAATGTTGTTTTTTATGCTATTTGTGGCCAGCAAAATCGGTTAAAAGTGCAAACTCGCAATTTTAAATTAAAAAAAAAATTTTTTTTCGAAAAAAAAGGGGGGGGGGTACATGCTTTTTTCCAAAAATATCAAAAACAAATTTTTCCAAAAATTCATCAATTTGAAATGCAGAATAAATGTTTATGAAAAATCATGACCAAAATGCCATCAACCATGAAAATCGGTTTAGTTTTGACAAATTTATGGGTGTTTGAAATATGAGACCTATGGGGCCAAGAGCCATGCATGTCCAAATTGGTACACCGATCTTAAAGAAGGTAACCATGTTCCTAATTTACTTATGTGAAGCTAGCTCCTATAATATAATAACCACCGCTTTCATTCTTTTATTTTTATATGAATCCATAAACTATACATCAAAAACAAAAGTTTTTAAACGTATTTCATATATGGTTCAATAAATACAGTTCACTTATCTACATAACTAATGCATTTTATATATAAACATGCGCATGTCGATCATTGGTGGCAATAGGGTATGGATATAGCATTCGTTTTTAGCTTTGACCTATTTTCAGATAGACGGAACCGTTCACTTGCTTATCAAATTAATGCATTTTCAGCTGTTCCGCATACTTTGATGTTGATATAGTTTTCCGTTGTCTTGTGGCACTTTTATAAATTTTGTGTATCGTGCAGTTGAATAGCAGGTGGGAATGCAATCATCAAGTTGGGTAAAATATATTCATTTTGTTAACACATAGCACTAAACTACAATTATATTTAAGAAAGTTGCAGTCTAAATTTCCTGATTTATTCTTTTTAATTATTCTTTTGGCTTGAGTACAACTGAATTTAATTTAGAGCATTAACCTTTTTGCATATTTTTTATTGTTGTTTATTTTTATTTTATTTGAGGAATGTCAATTATTAGATTGAAATGGAACACTTATCACTCAAAGTTCTTTGGTATTTGACTCGTTCACATACCATCAACCATTGTTTGCAGGTTTCCCATTGTACCTGTCTATATACATATGTATGTATGTGCTCTGCAGATAAGTACGCAAATGTTTTGTAGTACAAACAAACTGATTACGGCACTGTCAATGTAAATATTCCTCTCCGATTTGTAGCCACATATGGAAGCATGTGCAAATGATCTGATGGATTGCACAACACAGTTGGGGCTAAAGGTTTTTACCAAAAACATATGTTTCAGACGGAAGTGAGTAACACCAGTAGTTCCTTTATGTGCTGTCCGTACCAGCTAGAAAATAGAATCTAGTAACTGAAACGTAGCGTACGGTATTGCCACTATGATATACGACGAGACTCTGGCTGTGAGTCTCACAGCATTGTTGGCCCCGTCATCATCAGCTGCTCCAAAGCGAGAGAGAGAGAGAGAGAGAAAGAGAGAGAGCTTGCGTAAGAGAAAAACAGCATGGGAGCAGAGAAAAGCACGAAGCCACTTGAGACTAAGTACCATGAAGGTGATTGCTTGATGGTGTGTTTCTCGAGTTTAATACCAATTCAGAACTAAGAGCACAGCAATGCACACTTAGCTGGTTGGTTGGTCTCGTCTGCTTTCCTCTGCATCGAGCTGGAAATTGTGTGTGCAACAGATTCGTTTGGCACCGACAAACACCTAATTGGAGCAGCGCAAAAAGCGATTCAGTCAATGCACAACACACTCGAGATCTTCCATTCACAGATTCACAGCAAACACAGATACAACAAAAAAAGTATCTAAAACGTTCTATCTGTGTCTCTCTTTTGACTACCCACTGTCAATTGTAAAGCGTATAACATCTGTCTTCAATGCCGTAGAGTGCCAGACGATAATCAAATACACTGAGATTTAGTTCTGCAGGCGTTGTTCCAATTCTTTGTTTTAATAGTTTTATGATAGATGTAATCCCAAAAGGTAAGAGTTTTTATGGCACATTTAAACATTTGAAAAATCTGTGAATCGTTTTCCCCTTTTTATGTGATTATAGAGCGATAAAAGTACGGATAAACTATGATTTTAGTTATTATAATTTCTTTACACTTTGGTTTCACATAGACATATTACGACTAGGTGAAAACCTACCGCTTAAATGAACTTTTACTTTTGCCGTTCGCAATTCGTGCAGGTCACAACGTTAATATGCACAGCTTCAATCAGCAATTTTTGCTTTTTCTGTGATTCTATTTTTGGCTTTTAAAAAGAGTGCAACATTTTTAGACACATATGTATTTATGTGTACATCGAAACTTTAAATATAATTGTCATATGTTCGAATTGAAAAAATACAACTAATATATTGCGACTTTTATTATCAGAGCTGTATATTTGCATGCTGGTGCATTAGTTTGTTTTTAAGTCTAATAACATATATAAAAAGTATAAAAAAATCATTATGATTATCTTAACTTTCAAAAATTGACTATTTAGCTTTTATGTTGTCTTTAGAGATAGTATTTTTTCCGGGGCTGGTGATTCAAGCAATTGAATATAGATATCATAAGTTTGACGCAGTCTAAATTATCTAGCTTCAATAGTGACAAATGGACAGTAAGACGGACATTGCACATGATCAATAGACTCTTTATAATTTGCAAACAAGTATAAAAGTGATTCGTTAAAGCACGTAACCTTATGTTAGTCATAAGTATGCTTAATTATAGATATTATGTTTCGAATAATTTAACGAGAGAGCTCTCATCGACTAAACTGATCTGCAGGTGTATGTGCCCTAACTTTGGAATTACTATTGAAGTAATAATGCAACTATAAAATGGGTATATCTAACTGATGTAATATAGAAGATATGAAAAAAAAACCGGAAGTTGACACATATGCTTAACGCTTTCTCGAATACTGGAGGAGTTTTCGATAATTTAAAGTGTCTAGGTCTCTGTTACACGCATTTTTACCGAAACAATATACCCTTTCCAACCCCTTTTAATGGATCCAGAGTAAACACACATTGTGGATATAGTTAACAACTCAATTTAACTTGGCTAGCTGATTCTGTTTATTTTAATATTGTATAATACTGGAATATACTCGCATTATATATTCAGCTATAAACTAAAACATTTAATTTTAATATGCGATAAGAAAAATTAATAATTTGATTTATTTTGATAACCTTTAAGCTCTCTCTATTAATATACAGTACATGTATTTACATAAATTTTGCCATATAACGTGATTCTATTCATTCACTTAATAATTTGCGTGTTAAAAAAATTAAAATATATTGACAATTGCAAACCATTCATGTTCTTTGTATATTATAAGTATGTATAAACATGCAGATTTTCAAATAATATTATGCAATGATCTGTTCATAAATAATTGTACGCCGTATACAGACTGATAGACGAATTATCCAAGGCAATTAGCTCAGTTGTATGAACAAAATAAATGAAACCATTTTGAAGCATTTTATTTTATATTACTGTAATAACAGTGAATCTGTTATGCACTTGACACATTCTGCATGGCATAGCAATTTAAGCAATTTATGCAAATAACAACACTTCTATCCAAAAGCTTATCTAATTTTCACTTCGTTGTCCATTCGGCTCAATCAGGGTGTTCGTTTGGTGATGATTAGCATATCAGTTTGGCAATGAGAGGTATGAAGTTACAACGCTCCTATACACATACTTTTATACAGCAGTGTACTTACATATGTGCGCATATTGTTTTTATATCTTTATGTGGCGGCCCGTATGTCAAATCAGTTGTTTTTGGTTGACTCAAGTCAAATAAACGGAAATAAACAGATCCATAACGAAAGACCATTAATATTGAGCGCACTTGGTATTAATCACAGCTATTGAAAGTGCTATTAAAGAATGAATGTACTGTATTCATATATAAGAAGAAAATCATATATATAGAAATATATTTATAAATGTTAGATTTTATGCATTCGCCACTTTAGAAAACACACGCGCGTATCACAAAAATTTGCAGTTATTTATTTGTATCAAAAACAACTTAAATATTGGTGTATAATACATTTTTAAACACGCATCTTTGCACATAAAAAACATTTATTGTGTATTTCAACTTCGCACCGGGTAAATTTTTTACGTAGAAGAGGAAGAGTCGCATCAATATAAATAACATAACAGCGGGTATAACATTTCCATATGCTGCGCTGTTATTAACAGTGGGTATTATCTCATTGTTTTCTGAACCAAAGTAAGCAATGAAAATGACATTTATTTATACTATTTTATAAGAAATAGTATAACTTTAGAAAACGAATAAAAATAATTCAATTTAAGGGAATTTTGTTAGAAGGGCGTTGGTTCAAATTCAAATTCTATGAGCAGTCTACTGGTTCCAGCCCAATATATTTCAGAACTATCGATAATGGATTAATAACAGAAGACAACGCAGCTGTTAAATAGAGTATGTAGAATCGATATATATTCAAAAATTATTTTTAGACAGTATTTAAAAATGTTTATAATACAATATACACCTGTACACCTTAAAGATAATGCTTTCATTAGCTAGAGTAGTTTCGTTTATTACTAGAGTCTTTAACAGTCCATTGGGAACCCAAAACGTAAAGAGGTATTAAAATGTTTGTGAATGAAACTAAATTATTCGAAGCTGTTCTGAAAAACAACTACGAAACAAGGTCACATTTGCCGATGTTTTATATGTACGTATGCATGTATATATCGTGGGCTTTGAATAAAGCAACAGGCGAAACAAATGAGAATTGAACCAGTGATTAGCAATAAGCGGCGTCTACCCTAAATAGAATAGAAACCCACTTGCAGCCGACAATTGTAATGGGCGACATTTATACATGTGCACATACATACATACATAAGTGTATCTAGTGCATTTGTACCCTTCTTTGCAAGTGAAATGTGAATGCATTTCGTAAGTGCGGCCATTAAAGTGCAGCTAAATGAGGAAAATACGCAAGATGCACCTGTTTTCATGCAACCAAATTAGACAGGAAGATATTGGATTACTTTAAACTGCAATTGAGGAAATGCAAGATTACCAAACTGTAAACTAAAATAGGTTTCTTGTTACTTAGCTTAGATGCTTTTAGTACACGCCCAAATACTTGAATGTAAATTAAAATTTGAAGCTCATATTGGATTTCAAGTGTTAATTAAAGTTGCTTTTCAACAAACTTTACTTTGGGTAATAGGTCTAAGTCAAAAAAGACTTATGTACAAAAACTTAATTTTCGATTGTTTTTTGAAACTGCAAAAGGAGCTAAAAAAATGCAAAATATTGAAATGACGAATATTAAAAAAAAAAAATTAGTATTTATAATCGCAATTTTAATTGAATTCATCTAAAGTTCTTCAACCACTGCGCCATAAAATGCCACATGCGTGTATACAAATAGGGGACACTGTGTTCAGCCGTGACATTAAAGGAGCATTAAATGCCGTTAACATTGCACTGCATATGGAAAATCAATATGTGTTTAGAAGTAGGCGGATGGAGTAAGGGCATAAAGTGGCCTTGATGTTTGCCAGAATAATGCCTCTGACCTGATAGTTCCGATACGTCCAGACAGCTGGACCTGCTTTTGGTCCGCTGCAGCAGGCGCTGCAAAGGCAGCTGCCGCTGGGGACTGCCGGACTGTCCGTTGTCCGGCCCGCTGACCCATTCGGTATCGATGGCCTTGGAAGCACTGCGCTTGAAATGCTCCAAAAAGTGATCAATTTGCTTTTCTATGGAACTGGACGGCGAGTTTTCCATTTTCACTTGTACATATTATTTAAATCACTTGACTTCAAATTATATTTTGTATATTCATACAATTGGAGTTTTAAATATTCATCACTTCACATTATACTTCTCGATTTTATTTTTGTTTTCACAAAAAAATATTATTTATATGATTTTTATCTCTACACTAATTCTTGTTGCGTTTTTACTGCAAATTTCACAAATTTTGGATGACTCAACCTTAACCGCACTTCCGCATCGCTCAAGCCAGACTGAGAGCACGGCGTAAGTTGCTCAGAGGATATGCCCAACACTCGTTTGGTTGCGGATGAGAACGCGACCGTGACGCCGCAACGAGTCGGACTCGGACTCGGAGAGCCGGCAAATTGTTTTGTCGTGTCCGTTGACTCTTGTTCATTGGCGGTTGCATTCTCACTGACAGGAAAAGCCTCGGTTAGCACGTGTTTGTTTCTGAATCAAATCTGAATCTGTCATGCGCAGTATTGAAATATTTGCGGGCTAATAAATACATACATTGGCATTGTGCTCAAAAGTATCTAATGTGATAGTAAAAAAAACAAAGAACTCTCGAGTGTTTCGCTAGTTTCGTACGATAAAAAAAATACCATGCATTTGATCATTTACAAATTTTCTAAAAAATTTATACACATATGAGACTTGAGATTTCAAAACATCGTACGGAGACATTCATATCACTTAACAGATAATTACTATTTTTATATTGTAACATAGTATGTAGAATACTAGTATTACTGTAAATGTTCTTATATTTCGTTTATGTAAGTTTTAACATAATATTTGTATTTGCTTATCTTGTTTTCATCAAAAAAATTTTGAAATCCATATTTCAATCATATACCGTTTTCCATGACACAAACAAATTTAAAAAACTTCAAAACTTTCTCGTCCTTTAGTAGAAAACTAGGATATTTCTGAAATTATTCCAATTGTAAATTTTGTCAAATTTATTACAAAATATACAGTTATGATGCTAACAATGAATGTTAATATTCTAATTTATTTTAGTGTTTATTGTTCATCTACGTTCATCCTTTATAATTTATTTTATAAATTACAAATATTTCAGATCTTAATTTTATTTAAAAAATATAATAATTTGAATGTACTTATAAGCAAAAGCCAAACCTTTTTTTCAAAATTAGATAAAAAAAAAACTTATACAATATCTTTTTAACAAGTTCGATTATTAAGTGTTGGAATCAGACAATCGATTTCTGTAGTTCGATAAAATGGTTCAATGAACGATACGCAACTTGGCCGACACAACTCTACAATCAATCTATAAACAAAAAAATTTTTGAGTATAAACTAAAGACGGACGCGGAACTTTTTAAAGCTATAAATGCGTAAATTTGTATATTTGGCAATCATAAATTGTTGACTTTCTCTGGATTATGGTATATTAGGGTCTCGCTTTTCGTGTGAACTGTTTGGTATGACACATTTGTAATACCTGTATGTATGTATGTATGAATGAAGATTATGAGTATATATATCAAGAACACATATGTATGCACTCAAACATATGTGCAAACATAAGTGTAATTTAATACATATATACTTTCACACAAGTGCACATACATACATACGCGTATGATAATAAAAATAATTGAAGTTCAAGTCCGACTTAAAAATTAAACAAATCTTTATTGTGAGTACTAAACATATTAAACATTGTTTTTTTTTTTTTTAGCTTAGAAGAAAAGCCAACAACGCATTTAATCAATGTTCTCCAACGGGCTGCCGTGCAACCTGTCGTTTCCAAGCTGCCTAAGTGTCCCAAAAGACGGCAATGAGGAGCTCTTGCCATCCAATATGGGGACAAGAGAACCAGTTATCCTTAACGTATATGACATGGTAAGGATGAAATTGTTAAATTGAAATGTCACTAACATTAACTGGTTCACAGTATTGGATTAATGAGTATACCACATCAATTGGTCTTGGCGTATTCCATTCCGGCGTAGAAGCATTTGGCACTGAGTTTGCGTATGGTGGGCATCCGTTTCCATTTACGGGCGTTTTTGAGATCGCTCCACGCGACCACGACGAACTAGGCGAACAATTCCAATTCCGACAGAGCATACAAATCGGTTGTACCGATTTCACGTATGAAGAAGTGCGTCGCATTGTCGAGGAATTAGGCAATCAATTTCGTGGAGATCGTTATCATCTTATGAACAATAATTGCAACCACTTTTCGGGCAACTTAACTCAGGTACCCACAAATACGGCATGAATGTAATCCGTGTTATTAACAACATCATTATCATCATCATCAACAGATACTTTGCGGCCAAGAAATACCCAGCTGGGTGAACCGTCTTGCACATTTCAGCTCCTGTGTGCCATTTTTACAAAGATGCCTACCAAAGTGAGTTCGACCAGCAAAATATTAGCAGTATTAATGTACGGTATTTACCAATTTCAGAGAGTGGCTTACACCGAATGCCTTGCAGCAAAGTATAACTACAATCCAAGAGCGCGAAGACTCGGACAATAGTCCCCTTTGAGACATTACCTGATCTAAAATATTCGTAACTTGCAAAGTCCCAAGCGAACGTAACTCATCCCTGCTGTCTTAAGACCAACAATATTGTTAAGTTAAATAGAGAAAAGCCGGGTTATCGACACTCATTTCATTAAAGCCAAGAAAAACATTTTTCCAATAGAATGCAAAAAGTAATGTTAATAGGTTTATATTAGGCTACATTAAAAGCGAATAAATTATTGGCTATTGTAACATGTAATTTGACTATTCAGAATTAAGATATTATTAAGTGGCCGATATGTGTAAGTGAGCAGTACAGTTTCTGCGACATCATTTATAGTGTTTTCAATTAAATATTAAACATCGAGAAACCATTTTTAGGAAATTGCTAAAATGTATTAACAAGCAAGCATATTATATGTAGTTAATGATATCAAAGTTGTCATCATTAGTTAATTTGTAAACATTTTTTAAATTTATTTGTACAATGTCGAAAGCCGCATGTCTATCAAAACACCAAAACTATCTGTTATCAATAAATATGTACTTGACATTCTGATATTTACACATACATTAATACTATATTAAAAATTTTTTGAAAAAATATATTTTAATTCAATAATAACACTAAACGTAATTATTCATAGTTCTACGCCTAAGTAAAGATACAAGAAACTACAGTATAAGTACATGCATACATATATTTTCAGACAAATAGTGCCAAAAAAAATTCTGCGTATTCTGTGGCTACTTTCTGGCCGCCCAAAACGTCCATAATTTGACAAATATCTGGTATAGTGCAACACGAACAGTATAACATATACAAATACATATAAATAATAATGATAAATACATTGTGACAACTATTTACAAAATGGTGGCTAAACATTCAGCACAATTATATTCTTTACATTCATATTCGATTTGTCAAACTAGGCTGGAAACATTATTATATAAGCCGACAGCTGTGATCTCATCAACGTCAATATCGACATCTTGGCTTAACACATTGTGCGGAAGTTGGTTTTGAAAAATCATGGGCTGCGCTCTTATAGAGCTTGCGGTTTGTATCAGATTTCCGTTCAGATGTTGAGGCTGATAGCCGTTAGCCGTATTCGAATTTCGATTGATGTAATTATCATGGAGATGAGGTGTGAGAGATGAGCTGGGCGCGTGAAACTCTTGCTGTTCCGCATAACTCCGAAGAAACCTAGAGTTCCCAATGTCTGTGGAGTAAAGGTTCTGACTCCTTTGCAGATTTCGTGACCGATTTGGGAGATCGTGAAAATATGCATCTTTGGGTATATGCCTCTCAGTTGCCTCGAACTGATGTGGTTTTCTCCTCAAATGGGCTGCGTACAAGGAGGTGGGATTTTGCAAGGGAAGCTGAGGAGCGTTTCCAACACTGTGATAGCTATTATTTAAATGCGGCGCAATTAGATTTGAATGCGGCAGATCGGAGCCTACGACCATTTCATTGTTCATGTTAGAATTTATTTTACCCTGCAACTGTGTCACCATATCCTTAACTTGTCCAGTGGTTGGTTTCCTTAGAAATTTGATCTCACTGTTTTTGATTTCCACCTTTCCAACGGCATCACTGGAGCTTTGCCCCATATGCAATCTTCCAGGGTGTTCTGCAATATCCTCTTGAGGTATGCTGATGGTATAAGGGTCTAATAGACTCGGATTCTCTAAGCGATGTGGCTGCTGTTTCATCACACGGGCTAGAGATTTGTGGCAACTTGCATGCGACTGTTGCGCATGAAAAACAGCGTCCGTGCTGCAGGAAGGAGACGGAAACTCATGCACTTGTTCCTTGTACAATAACTTGTCTCCGCATGTCCTGTCTGCATTTTGATTGAGAGCCCCATCGTCCTTGTTGTGATCAATAAAAGCGGCATCCTTGCGCAGGGCTTTAATAACAGTATTGAGCATATTTTCTCCTCTACCAATACAATGGTAAAATTTTTGGGCGTCTGGAGGAGACGTCTCAAACTCCCAACTGTTTGAGTGCTGTGAGGGATTCGAGGTTTCACTCGAGTTGGGATATCGCCGTTGTAGATTTGTGTACTCGTCATAGTTCGGACTATTCGCGCTCTCCTTACTTTCACGATTGCACGGATTATCTGGACTGTACATGGATGGATTACTTTGTTCTGGTGAAAGAGAGCAAAGCTGCTGCTTGTTCTCCTGATCATTATCTCTCTCCATAATGAGAGTGGTTTTCTCGAGTAAATCACCAAGTCGCTCCGAAACTTTCAGGAAATCCAGTTTCAGTTCATCCAGTTTCGATTGCTTTAAATCCTCCTGAGCTGCCGAAAAGGCTGTGTTCAAGGGATCATTTAAATTTGTTGTCACTTCGATACTGGAATTGGAATGGGAATCCTCATTTGGGTCGCTCTCCACTCCATCCTGGTTATGGGAATCGTAAGCGACATTGACAACCGTTTGATTTTCATTGTCTAGAATGTCGACGCTCTTCGAGTTGGACATTTTCCCGCATTCAAAATTACTTTCCAGCAGGTCCAAGCTGCGACATCGGGACAACGTGCGCTCGACCCTTTGAGACCGGGTTTGATTGTCAACTGTTGAACGTAGCGGCTCCCCCCGGCGGAGATATTCGTTGAGGAACTGCCGCTTACTCTCACAACGCATCCTGTCCTCGATCATTGTACGAGTCAGTTGCTCGATTTGGTCGTTTGTTTTGATCGCCAGCGCTTGGACTTTGTGACCCAGTCGCTCTTTAGTCTTGTGCACATACTTCTTTAAACTTTTTCGGTTGCAGTTTAATTTATTTTCTATGTGCCGGAAGAAGGGACCACAATAGCAGGTATTACCAACACTAACTGGTCCTTTGTGTATGTGACCGGCGAGGTCGAGAAAATATTGTTCGCCTTGCTTCAGTGGCTCTTTGGGTAGGGTCTCTAGTTTAGGCGATGGGAATGAGCGCGGATCGGGAAAGTAATGACAACCGTAGGGAGACCAATTGATCGCCTTGTCCACACTATCCTTATCTTTGTCCTTATCTTTATCTTTGCCCACAGCCGGCAGCGACTTCTCGTTTTCCTTTGGCTTCTCTCTCCGATTACGTATTCGCTTAGGCGTGCTTAGAATCTCATTGATTTCCCGATAATTCTTTCTGGTCGCAATGCTTTGAGGTGTCTCGCCCTGTGCGTTTTTCACATTCAAGCGGGCATCCGCTTCCAGCAAGATGCGTGTCAGCTTGCGCCGTCCCATGGCGCAGGTGATGTGCAACGCCGTGTCCCCATTCAGATTCGTCTTATTGGGATCACACAATGCCGACAGCAGAATGCGCGTAACGCCCGCATGTCCGTAACGGCAAGCCGTATGCAGGGCAGTATCTCCGTACTAAGAGTAAGAGTGGATATAATTAGAAATATAAATAAAAACAAAAAATGTGCGAACTTCCACGAACCTTGTTTTGAACATCGGGATCGGCACCGGCCATCAACAGCTCCCTGGAGCACTGATTATGACCGTTTTGCGCGGCCAAATGGAGCGCGGAGAGACCCTCGTTGTTGATGATACTCAGCGTGCTGTTGTGCAAGGCTTCAATCGTGTTGGCCACCCTCGTCTTCAGCCGGCTCTTCTCCTTATGCTGCGACTTCGCGGGCGGGGGTGTACACAACAATTTGACGCACCGACTCAGCCCCCGGCTGGCTGCCTCGTGCAACGGCGTGTTGCCCTGGCTCGACTCCCTGGCCAGGCGATCGGCATTGCTGGAGAGCAAAATCTGCACACGCTTGTCATCGCCAGCGGCGACCGCTTCGTGCAATGTCGTCCAGTTCCTGGAGTCATGCTAAATTGGAAATATATAATATATCAAAGGCTCTTAGCGAACTTATTTTCTTCGACTCACCCCGGAAATGGCATTCGGCAAGGCTTCCTGTTTCAGGCTGTGATCCATACTGCATTGTCTAAAACGAAATTCAAAAATGTTTTTTAATTGGTTTTTAACATATATATCAACATATGTGGCCACAACACCCGTTATATTTCATTATACTTTTCGTGTACTTTAATACACACACATACATAAACACATAAATACCCTCACGCATACCATCACATTTCATGCATGTTCAAACGCACTTTTCTATAAAAGTTTTGTATTTTTATATATTACCGTTACGATCCTTATAATATATATTAATCCATTATATCTTCACAATTGAGTTAACAATATTTTTAAATTACAGGCACGTTCAATACAGCAATTTTTTTTGCTAATAGAGTTTGACCGCTTTGCAGCGAATTAACACATTTTTATGGCTTACAACTTGAATCAAGTTTTATTTCGTTTGAATTTGCGTTAAATTTGTAGTTTTTGTCCTTTTATGATTTTAAGATTTACAAATTATAATGCGCAACTTGTGTTAAAGTTTGCTTACATTTTGTGAACGCCCAGAGTTAATTTGGCTTTAAGCCAGGCCTAAAGGAAAATAGAAGAGAAAATTGAGGCGAATTGCAAAATTGGCAACAGGTTTCGTTCATGGTTGTCACCTATTGCATTTTTTTTAAAGATCGTTGGCAGTGTTATCGAAAAACCAAATATTTTCAACAGCTAATAATAATTTGTTTTTGATACAATCTAATCTACAAAGGCCACTTTCTGTCATTTAACCGTTTGCTCGAAATATTCAACTCGAACTTAACTTTTTAAAAAAGAAAATTATATTGCGCTGTTAATAACTTTACAGCAAATGTTAAAGTTTTTGAATGGCCAGTGCTGTGTGTTTGGATCAGTGTTGGGTAATTTTTGTCAATTTTTGTCATCTCATCACAAATATTATTTGCAGTTCTCGCGTCGGCAACATTAAAAGGAAGATTTATTAAAAATAATGGCATTAGCAGAAATTTGTAAAATATCCAGTGCTTCATACATGAAGCCCGCAGCATGGACTTCAAATGAAGTCGTGGATGAGCTGAATGCTTTCAGCAGCAACATTCTAAATCCGTACACATTGGCGGCGCCTCCATTCGAGAATGTAAGTGGAATGGAATAAATTTGGATGTTTTCATATTCACGAAATTATTATATTTAGCCTCTTGAAAACCTGAACAAAATCCAAGCAAATGCCGATAAAAGCGGGATTAAGATTAACTTTGATCACGGCACAACAACTCTCGGCTTCAAATACCAAGGCGGTGTCATATTGGCTGTGGACTCCCGAGCTACTGGGGGTCAATACATTGGTTCGCAGACGATGAAGAAAATTGTTGAGATCAACCAGTTTTTGCTCGGCACATTGGCCGGCGGTGCGGCCGATTGCGTTTACTGGGATCGCGTGCTGGCTAAGGAATGCCGCCTGCACGAGCTGCGCAACAAGGAGCGCATCTCGGTGGCTGCGGCCAGCAAGATCATGGCCAATATCGCTCACGAGTACAAGGGCATGGGCCTGAGCATGGGCATGATGTTAGCCGGTTACGACAAGCGTGGACCCGGACTGTACTACGTCGACTCTGAAGGATCGCGCACACCCGGAAATGTGTTTTCCGTTGGCAGCGGTTCCATTTACGCTTTTGGAGTGCTCGACTCCGGCTACCATTGGGACTTGCAGGACGCTGAAGCACAGGAGCTGGGTCAGCGGGCCATTTATCATGCCACTCACCGCGATGCCTATTCAGGCGGAATTGTTCGAGTTTACCACATGACCAAGAACGGTTGGATTAAGATTTCCGAGACAGACTGCATGGAGCTCCATTACAAATACCAGGAAGAAAAGAAGGCAAAATAATATACAACTTTAATGTAATTGCAAAGCAAATAAATATGTGAAGGAAATTAAAATATTAAATGCGAAACAGATATATTTATAAATCTTTGAAATTTTTTTATAAAACTTTCTACGATTTCTCAGCATTTCTCTGAGCTTTAATGCTCTCCAAAGTCTCCTTGTGGCGATCTTCTGCGCGCTTTTGCTTAAAGGTTCGCTTGGATTTGCCCTTGTTTCTGGCGGGCCTGCGCTGCAGCTGGGACAGTTCCTGTCCAATGTCCAGGTCTGCGGGTACATGGAGCAGACGAATCATCCGATTGCGTATCATGAAGTAGTCGAACGCGTGTTGCTGATTATTTCGATCAATGAAAACGGCGTCTGTCAGCTCGCAGGTCATGTGGCCGTCGGCGACACTTATAATCCCCGCCACGGACGTCTCGTTCAGGAGATCTATGAGCACAGCACGTCCCTGCAGCACGACAGGCAAACAGCACAACGTGTTTGTAATCAGGTACTTTTCACGTGCGCTGAACGTTTGCATTATGCCTCTTTATAGGTACAAATATTTTCATTTACCAATACAGGTTTATTTTCAAGCATTCAAAATTGCAAATCAAATATGTCAACAAACTAAAAAGAAATACCAATATACGAAGCTTGTATTTTGGTAGTTTTATTTGTGGTATTTTATACTAACATGGCAGTATTTTCTTTGAAGTAACTTTGATTTTTTGGCCTTGAGTTAAGTTAATCAAAATTAAAAAATACCTGAGGCCAATTTTAGCTTCTGTTAGTTTTTTAATCACTCTATTTACCTTAAATATATATGTATATAATATGTACATATATTTATGTATTGTGTTAGATGCACTTAAAGACTACGTTTGAAATAAAAATTTAATTAGTTTAGTTTCTCTTAAAATTAAGTTTAGATTGCTGTGCCACGCTCCAGATTTTGCTTGATCTCCGCTGTGTGCTCGCCGTAGAAACGATCCAATTTCTTGTTGAATTTTGAGTTGCGTTCGTTTATGAAATCCACATCGGCGTCGTCGTTGTAGATTCGTCGTCTGGAATATTTCTTTCTGCGCTCGATTTGCTGCTCCAAGTCCTGAACCATGTTGTTAATAGCACTAGGCGTGTCCTTGGTAAGCATATGCAGCGTTGTGTTTGGGCCGCCATAGAACGCGTCGCCCAGCTCAGCCTTCTGTTTCTCATACTTGGCCATGTCGCGCACTGGCATATTCTTAACCAGGCGGTTGTATTGCCTGGCCGTCTGCGCCTCGTATGTGGAGAAGCCCAGGTCGGGATTATCTTTGCGTTTCTTCTTTTTCTCTATGCGTTCCGCATCGATGGCCGACACCTCGAGCAACTTGAGGCGCTCGTAATCCTTGCCAGCTGCCTGGGCGTCCGCGCGCGCTTTGTCATCGGCCAGCAACCATTCTGCCTGGCGTTTGCGAGCTTCCCAATTGCTTGGCAGCTTCTTGCGTGCGTCTTCTGCGACGACTTCTTGGTGGTTCTGTGTGCGCGCCTCTTGGCGTTGCTTGTGGAGCTCGAGTAAGCGCTGCTTGCGTTCGGCTAACTTATCCGACGCGGATTTGCTCTTTTCCATTGTTGGGTCAGGAGTATTTATTATTTTTTATCTGAAAATATGTACTCTTCTTCTTTGCAAGAAATTCACTGAATATGCTGACAAGTTGGCAGCGCTCAACTTATCAGCTGTCAGTTTTTAAATACCAAGGCATCAGTATTTTTGTTTGTTGAGTTCAAATATCAACATAGATAAAAATATCAGTAAAAAAATATATAATTATTTGTATTAAATCAATATGTATAATAAAACTTATATAAATAAGGGTAATGATATTCTTTAATAGATTTTGTTTACATTGCATTACCGTACTTGTATTTGTATATTTAGTATTTTTACAGCATTGAGTGCTTGGTATTTTATGGTCACACTGACTAACACGTGCAGTGTGTTTTGTTTATAATTGCCGCTGAAACCGTTCTCTGTAATAAATTGAATTATAAAATAAAACCTGCACTATGAAGTTTTCTTACAAAGTAAGTCAAGGCGATGAGCAATATTCAACCTATTAGTACAAGTACATACATATACTTACAGTTTTCGAATTTGTTGGGCACAATTTATTGCAATGGAAATTTGGTCTTTACTCCGGATGGCAATTCGGTTATCAGTCCTGTGGGCAACCGGATAACCGTCTACGATCTTAAGAAGTATGAAATAAATCCCCATTTGTCAGTGGCGGATTCACATTTATGTATTTTCCCTTAATCCTCGTTTTATTCATTTATAGCAACAAGTCGCGCACATTATCCTTGGAGTCCCGTTACAACTACACAAACATAGCCCTGTCCCCGGACGGCAGCTTGCTGATCGCTGTCAATGAGCAGGGCGATGCGCAGCTGATAAGCATGGTCTCCTGTACGGTGATCCACCGGCATAAATTCCAAACTGGAGTGCAGAGCGTCAGCTTTAGTCCTGATGGTGCCTACTTTGCGGTGGCAAGAGAGAATCTGGTGCTCATCTTTTGCTCTCCGGGCGAAATTACTGGCGAGTACAATCCATTTGTGCTTAAACGGAGTTTCCTAGGTGGCTACGACGACGTCACGTGGTTGGACTGGTCAACAGATTCTAAGCTACTGGCCATCGGCTGCCGGGATAGCTCGACCAAGATATGTGCCATTAATTACACGCGAAACTTTAGGACGTACAGCCTAAGCGGGCACACAGATGCCATAGTCTCGTGCTTTTTCGAATCGAATAGCTTGCACTTGAATACTGTGAGCCGGAATGGACAACTCTGTCTTTGGGAATGTAGCCTGGAGCCATCGGAATTGGTTGAAGTTGACAAATCTGAAGCTGCACCGCCGGCCCGTAAGCGAAAGGCTTTAAATGTGAAATCAAAAGGATCTGACAGCGAAAACGAATCCGAGGATGATGTCGAAAACAATGTAGAAAAGCAAAATGTAAAGAAAGAGTTCGAAGATACAGCTGGGGATCAGAACGAAGTTAAAGATGAGGGCATTAAGCAAGGACACCCATTCTTTTACAAAAAGCTGGGACGACACTACTTGGCCAACGAGCCGCGCAAGGAAAAGCGAGATGCGCTTTTAACAGCGGCCAACTATAATCGCCGCACCAAGGTGTTGGTCGTGGCCTTCAGCACGGGAGCTTTCTATCTTTATGAGCTGCCCGACGTGAATATGATTCACTCACTGAGCATCTCCGACTATCCGATATCGACGGCCGTTTTTAACTGCACCGGCGATTGGGTTGCGTTGGCTTCGCGTGAAATTGGACAGCTGTTGGTGTGGGAGTGGCAGAGCGAGCAGTATATTATGAAGCAGCAGGGCCACAGCAGTGAAATGGCTTGCATCGCATACTCCTCAGATGGCCAGTACATTGCCACCGGCGGCGAGGACTCCAAGGTGAAGCTGTGGAACACCCAAAGCAGCTTCTGCTTCGTTACGTTCAGTGAACACACGAGTGGAGTGACCGCAGTGCAGTTCAGCCGTAACAAGAAGTTCCTGGTTAGCAGCTCACTTGACGGCACAGTGCGTGCATTTGATATCATAAGGTCAGATCACATGGTCTTACATATGACAATCCAATCTCACTAAGTTTCTTTCCTTTTTTTATAGGTATCGTAACTTTAGAACATTTACATCGCCAACGCCAGCTCAGTTCGCATGTGTGGCAGTGGACTACTCTGGAGAACTGGTTGTGGCTGGAGGCCAAGATGTGTTCGATATATATTTGTGGTCCGTCAAGACGGGCAAACTTCTGGAAGTGATCAGTGGTCATGAGGGACCCGTGGTCTCTGTGGCATTTTCGCCAGTCGCCACATCTTCAACGCTCATCTCAGGCTCCTGGGACAAAACGGTCAAAATTTGGAATTGCCTGGAGTCCAACAGCGAGCACGAAACAATCGATGCGCTCTCTGACGTGACAAGCGTGGCATTCAGTCCCAGCGGTGAAGAGGTAAAATGCAAGCGAACCCCATTTAGTAGTCAATTTAATTTTAAATGAATCCTTTGACAGGTCGCCGTCTCTACGCTCGTTGGCAACATAACGATCTTTGATGTGAAATCTGCCACACAAGTGAGCACAATTGAGGGACGCAATGATTTGGGCAGCGGACGCTTGCAGACGGACACTGTAACCGCCAAGAAAAATGCAGAATCAAAGTAAGCAAACAAAATTGTGTGACATTTATATAATCTTTTACGTAACTATGTTCTGCAGCTATTTCTCAACCATCGAGTTTTCGGCGGACGGAGAATGCATTCTAGCTGCTGGAAAATCCGCCAATATTTGCATATATCATGTGCGCGAGGCGATTCTGCTCAAGAAATTCCAAATAACCCAGAATCACAGTTTGGACGGTTTAAATGTGAGTGTCAACTAAATAACAGATTCAACAAATACTTATATCTTATATGTCCACTTGTAGGAGTTCATCAGTCGGAAGCATCTCAGCGAGTTCGGCAACATGGCCTTGGTGGAACAGCGCGAGCAACTGGAGGGCGGCAACGTGGCAATACGTTTACCCGGTGTACGCAGGGGCGATATGTCGTCGCGACACTTTCAACCCGAGGTGAGGGTGTTCTGTGTGCGCTTCTCACCTACGGGGCAAGCGTTTGCCGCCGCAGGCACCGAAGGCCTTTGCATATATGCGCTGGATAAGGGTGAGTAACCTTTCAAATTACGTTCCGATTTTGTTTAAACTATTTATGTATTTTATTTCGTAGGCGTTGTTTTCGATCCGTTTGACTTAACGCTGGAAGTGACACCTAAGGCGGCACACGAGGCCCTAAAGAACTTGGAGTTCACAAAGGCGCTCGTCATGTCCTTGAAACTGAATGAGCCCAATTTGGTGACCTTGGTGCTGGAGCGCGTGCCGTATAGAGACAGTAAGTGCTTGTAAATAACCAGAATATTAGACTGCAGTAAAGCTACCCTATGAAGTTTGAACTTGCAATCAGTGCCAGTTTTACAACCTTCGTGCGTTTTTTATACGTTTGCTTTTTTTTTTTTAATTTTTAAATCGATAGTTTTTTGCGGTCTCTCGCATGTCTAAAAATAGATGGGAGTTGTGTTCAGCCCTCCATTCAAGGCGTTTATTACCAACTTCGTTTCGTTTCGATCGAATGTGCAAATTTTTGTTTTTGCTGTTAATAAACAGTTTCAAGGTTCTTTCTGCATTAACGTGGCCGGTTAGCGTTTGACAGGCGGAACTATTTGTACATTAAAATATGCATAGAAGGGATTTGTAAATTGATTGCCATTTTAGCTTACAGCACGTGCCTGCAAACATTCTTCTTTCTCTTTTTTTTTACAGTTGAGCTCCTTTGCGCGGATCTATCGCCCGAGTTCGCCCAGCGCTTGCTGCAACATCTGTCACGCCTGCTGCAATCCTCGCCCCACATTGAGTTCTATTTGCAGTGGTGCTGTTGCCTGCTGACTGCCCATGGATATCGTGACGGTGTCTTTCAGCACACGGCTTTGCTGGCGCTACACGAAAGCATTTCGCGCAAATATGAAATGCTGAATAAAATGTAAGCACAACTATCTGATTTGGTTTGTATAAAACATTATTGAGCTTGTAATTTAATTAATTGCCAGCTGTGACTACAACAAATACACGATACGTGTACTCCTGGAGAGGGCAGACCAGCTGGAAGACTTGAAAAAATCACGCAACGAGCAAGCCGGCGATGCTACAAATGAGGACAGTGATAATGAAATGTTGTTGATAAGGCGCCAGGAGGACGAATCAATGGAGTCCCAGTTTAGTGAAGAGAGCGAAGAAGATAGCGACGAAGATGATGCGGAGGACAACGCCGCTTCATAGAGTTAAGAGTATTGTTGTTACCCTAGAACCTACGGCTACATCCAGTAAATGTTAAATTTCTAAACTTATGAGTTGTTCTTTGAGTGGACTATAAAGTTCACTTAAATCACTTGGTTTTATTTATTTCTTTCTTACATGCATATTTGAGTAATTTTTGTTCATATAAAGTTTAAAGCTTTGAGGATAAAGATATTAGAGCATAGTAAACAGTTTCGATACCTCGTACAAAAAAAAAAGAACTTAACCGATGGAAATTTATGTACACGCATCTTGTAGCTATAGTAAATAACTCTCTAGGTATTTATTATAAATTTGATTATGAATTGGCTTATATTTACACCATGTTTAGTTATACAAAATATAATCTCGCCATTACTTATGAATAATATTTAACATACGATACGTATTCCTAGCAATTTTTTTTTTTTGTGTGTGTGCTCTATTTAAATATATAAAATATATGATAATATACAAAATATATAAAGCCACAGATCTAAATATCGCACTTTATTTGTTAATGCCGTTTTGCTTTAAAAATGCGCTAAACTGGTTATTTGTCTTAATTGTGTGTAAAAATTCCTAAAAAGCTTTTTACTACTTATTTACAATTCAATTATGTATGTATGTATATGTCTTGATCCTTAGAGGGTTGTAAATTTTATTATCCTTTTAAAGCACCAATTAATTTTCTGGCTGATTTCTTAAGCTTACGATAATAATAAATGTAAACGAAAATAAAGCCAATAGAAAATAGTAAATATAATTTAAATATTTATGTGCACTATGCATAAGCCGATATTATTAAAATTAATATTTGTTCGATGGTTTCAAAAAAAAAATATTATTGGTAGATAAATTTTAATCACTTGTTTGGTTTTAATATTTAGGTAAGAGCAATACAGGTGTATTGCCAGGTGTTTCTTTAATTTGTAGTCTTTCTACTTTGAGGTAAATTCTTTAAATAATGCAAGCGTGCAAATTAAAAATAATATAGTAATATAATAATATAGTAATGATGAGCAACTGTTATGATTGTGATCAAGTGTGATCAATCACATGGCCAATCAGAAAGGTAACTGTACGTATGATATATAATGTGTTGTACTTGTGTGGAGTGATATGCTCATAGAAGCAGATTATCTAAATAGTTAAATACGCCTTCCATTGGTGTTGTAGTGTAGGGCCGCGGTGTGTCCAATTGGGTTCGAATACCGTTGAGAGTTAATAGCATTTGAATTTTTAACGGAGTCCAGAAAGGTGTATTCTGGAACTCCCCAAATCCTAGGATGACTTCATTAGCAATATGGGCCAATATAGGAGTACAAACACAAAGAACAGTATCGGAAATACGGCGCGAGAAACTTTATCGATCTCACGCCACATGATCTTCTCAACACCCGTGTCCGTGTCCGTCCAGGCAACGGACAGAAGGCTTTGGCGGCGAGCTGGCTTTGGGGGTCCTCCGTTGCCCTGTAGGGAAGTCTGTTAAAAAAAAGCAAGTACAGTGGTGTAAATAATATAAATAATTATAAGAAATATATATAATATTAAAAAATCTATATTTACAAGTTACGATTGTGACGTCACAATTTTCAATATACAAGTGTGAAATTTGAGCAAAATTAAATTTTTTTAATTTCTTTTTAAAGAAAAACAATTTTGTATTTATTAAAGACTTGTTTTTATTTTGTGTTTTTTTTTTTAAATTTTTTTCCAGTGTGTAAACTTATTTTTTGACACACTGTATATTAGGCTTCGAAATTGGAACGTGAGACTTGCATAACCCTCTAGAAATCGGAATCGAGTGTGGTTCGCCAGTTTCTTTAATTAGCTTCGATTTGGCAATACATCGATATTAATGGCGAAACTAGGTTCGCATGTGTGCCAAGGCAACCAACTCACCTGGCCGGGGGTTGTCGGAGTTTGTGTGGCCTTCCGTGACCGAACGGCCCCGCCCTCCCAGCTCGCCACAGTTGCACATTGACCCTTTTCCATATTGCTTATGCGCTGCACACCAGAGACGAGGACGAGGGCACAAATTGGATGGAGAGAGAATAATGTCTTTATTTATAAAGAAAAAAAAGGTGAACTACGGCTTACCATGGGCAGTACCTTTGGTATGCGGTTCACCTGGTACTGGTACTGCACATCCAAGACTTTGACGACAACAAATTCGGCCAGGGCGGCAAACACGGACACCATACATCCGGCCATCCATAGGTCGAGCGCCTGAACCAAAGAAGATGACAGAGGTCATGTTTAGTATAGAGTCTTGTGTTTACGGCTAAGATCTGGGTAATTGCCTTGACATACGCGACGGGTGGTATATCTGCCCGCAGCCCCGTAAACATTGTCACCAGCGTCAGCATGCAGGTGACCAGCAGCGTGACGCGTCCTGGTATGGCGTCCAGGCCCAGCCAGAAGCTGAACCAGCTGAGCATCACCACCAGGGAGGAAGGTGCGAACGTTTGGATCAGATGGTGACCGATTTGGCGCTCGAACCGAAAGTAGACGGTCAGCCGTGAAAAGTTGCCCACCTTCTCGGGCATATAGCCATCGCTCTCCTCCAGCTCCAAGGGCTGGCCCAGATTGTACTGCAGCAGTTTTAGTTCCGGATTGAGCGTTACCCCGGAATCCGACCAGCGCAACTTAACCTTCTGATTATTGGACGAAACTTGAAAACAGAAAGGGGGAATCTCTTTTATTGAATTTGAATTTGAAGACTTTTAGCTGCTACTCACAACTCTCAATGTAAATGGGACAGACTTGGATGTCCATGGGGTACAGCTGGAACTCCATCTGGCAGGCAATAATGGCGTGCATGCGTGCGGCATATCGAACCGTTTTATTTTTATAGAGCGTTACCGATGTGAACTTGTGCGTCAGAGTAGCTATTTCTACAACGAAAAGACATCGAAAAGACGTTGCAGAGATGCGGAACAAAGTAATTTCGATTAGAACTATAGAATTGGTAGGCACTCGTTGGTTGGTTGTCAGATATTGTTTGTGGCTACAGATTATTGTACGGGTAATGTACGGGTAATGTACGGGTAATGCATGTGGCGAGTGCTTCTTCAAAATAGTACGCAGTAAGCAAAATGACTCGAGTGTTTTATTTCGAGATGCTTTAAGTGTGCTTCGTTCCCTTGCGGATGTAACAAAACAAAAACACGATCAATTTGTGAACTCTGACCTCTCGAACGAATGCTGTAACAGAAAGTGCATATTAATTAATGAATGTTTTGCATATGTATTATGTAACAACTTCTTTTTACGAACTGATCAGTGTAGTGATCTCTCCTCGCCATCTTATTTGGAATCGTATTCAAAATATAAAACATATATTAAACTGTTTTTTCTGACTGACAGGTCCGAACAGCTAGGGTGCAGAATTTTGACCTTTACAAAAAGAGTAAATACGTTTTTAAGCTATTATGAAAAACCTCCCCATAGTCGGAAAATATTGAAAAACTTTGGTGGATGGAAAGTAAAATATTCATGCGATTAGCTTAAACCTCCTACCAGTCTTTTTATAAAAAATTTATTAAAGTCTGGATGGTCAATGTGGGTGAAATTTTGAGTTCCATCCTTGAAACTTAATTTAAAAGCTCGACGAAATCTTAAAAAATACATTCCAAAGGATTTAAAATGAGAAAAAAATCGCTTTTGACCCGGCGGGTAGAACGAGAAAGTGTTGACTAATATATAGTTAACTGTAAAAAAAAAAATAATAATAATAACAATAATAACGATAAAAAATCAAAAATAAATTTTTCCAAAAATTCATCAATTTGAAATGAAGAATTGATCTAAATAAAAAATCATGATCAGAATGCCATTAAAGATGAAAATCGGTTCAGTTTTGACAAATTTATGGGTGTTTGAAATATGAGACCTATGGGTCCGAGAGCTTTACATGTCAAAATTTTTCTTAATTTTGGCATGATTTTTGACGAATATTTTGACCCTCTCAGAATCAAGTTAAATGTTGTTTTTTATACTATTTGTGGCCAGCAAAATCGATTAAAAGTGCAAACTCGCAATTTTAAAATTTGAAAAAAAAAATTTTTTGAAAATGAATAAGGGGGGGTACAAGCTTTTTTCCAAAAATATAAAAAAAAAAAAATTTTCCAAAAATGCATCAATTTGAAATGCAGAATAAATGTTTATGAACAATCATGACCAAAATGCCATCAACCATGAAAATCTGTTTAGTTTTGACAAATTTATGGGTGTTTGAAATATGAGACCTATGGGTTCAAGAGCCATGCATGTCCAAATTTTTCTCAATTTTGACAAAAAATTTTACCCCCTCAGAATCTTGTTAAATGTTGTTTTTTATGCTATTTGTGGCCAGCAAAATCGGTTAAAAGTGCAAACTCGCAATTT
>SCDY01000215.1:0-80101 GCA_004143825.1 Drosophila micromelanica
TAGAATTCATCTAGACACCGAACCATGAAAAAAAAAGACCAGCCTTATAAAAATCGGTTGAGTTTTGCCAAAGTTACGACTGGAGAAAGTTCAGAATTATCCTTTTATGGGTACACTAGGGAATATATTCGAAAATTTTTTACATGAATTTAAACCAAAAATTGTATTTTTAAACTGAAATGTAGAGTTCATCTAGACACTGAACCATGAACAAAAAGACCACCCTTATGAAAATCGGTCGAGTTTTGCCAAAGTTACGACTGGGGAAAGTTCAGAATTATCCTTATATGGGTACACTTGGGCATATATTCGAAGATTATAATTGGGTAGGATACCCTTTTATCTTTCTATATTATATTTTAAATTATACTCTGAGGATAGTATAAATTGCGACAGGAGTCTATTAATTATTAAAATTGCCAATTTTCCCACTCACAGAAAATTTCATATGATTCGCAAAATGTAAAATATTTGATTGTTTCGTAGCATTTATTTTATGATGGCAAACAATTTGAAATACTCACGTGTTTGGCACGTTTCGCATCTGTCGCACGCTGAGAAAGACGACAATCAGTGTCCCATTGCCGAGCACGCCCACCACGAAAATGATGGCAAACAATATCGGCACTATATATGTCTCTGGTCTCCTGCCGTAGGGCACATATGGTACCTCGGTCACATGTTCGCTATCATTTTGATCAAAGAACGGCGTTTCGACCGTGGTCGTCATAGCCAGGTCCCACAGTGCTCGGGTTGCATTGAGAGCCGAGAGAGGCGACTCAGTTTCGGCATCCATGTCCATGTCCATGGCAATGCTGTTTATCTCCGTAAGTAATCTTGTCATCATCTTTCTTTTTTTCTTTGCTTGTCGTCGATTTTAATTTTACTATCACAGTGAAAGTGAACGGAAAACTGTTTAAGCGTGGACTATTAATTTAATTTCCACACGCCTCGTTTCCTGCTGCATTTTTTCGCTATTCGCTGCCAAATACATTCAAGTATTTTTTCCCACGGTGTTTGCAAAGTTTTTCATGTAAATTCGTTGCGATAAATATTTTAAATGTTTTTGCTGTTGTAAACGAAAAAAAATTTAAATAAACATACTATAAAATGCATTTAATTTTGGTTTTTGTTTAAATTGAATCAATTTTAATTGAGTTGTTAAACAAATAAATCGCGTTTCAGATACCTGAAAATGTGCATATTTTTCCATAATTGAAATAATTGAAATTTAAAAATATGTGTAAACGATGTAAAACATTTCTTAAATTACTTCAAATCAATTTGGTAATAATATATAATAATATATAATTAAGCGTATTTACAACTGAAATGCTATGAATGAGACCACATTCTGTCCTTTAAATTTTTAACAAACATGATTCCATACAATTTTTTTTATAATTAATTAAAGGTTAAAAATTATACTTTTAATATTTCACTAAAATCAAAATAAACAGCATTAAAAATCTACAGTTAATAAATACCTTTCCTCTAGTCGGGAGTGCCCAATTTCAAGCTACCCTAACATGCTCACAATTTATTTTATTAATTTAAAGAGGGACGAGGTGAAGAGTAATTATTTTTTATAATCTGATCAATACGAATACGCTATCCGAGTGATCACATCACAATAAAACCCCATGTATATTCCTGATTATCTGCTTTAAGCATTAATAATAAAAGAGATGGTAATCCGACCACCCAGTTGGCTTATTCCCATATATTTTCAGCTCTGGTCTACTGTTCGGACTTGTTTATTTTCATCTTTGAGATAACTTTTAAAATAAACTGTGGCATCCTGCTTTAACAGCGCCCAGCTTTATTTATGCAAATTTTATGTAGAGTCAGAAACTAACCACAGCAATGTGTGTTTTTATAGGCAATATTACGATATTCGAACGCAGCCATGTGTGTGTGCTTTTTATGCACTGCGAGAGAGAGAGAGCAAAGCAATAAGTATTCGCACAGACTATTTTCAATTGTAACCTGAACAATGACAACCAAATGGGGGAGCATTCATACTTTTATGTCAAAAAAATGGCAGCGAGCTACGCACAGATTTCAATTACCAAGAACGAGAGATGCCTGCCACCCAAGAGCCTGGTTACCAGGACTTCGCTGACACTTTATGACACACACTATATATATATATATGTGTGTGGTTAATGGCTGGAAATGTAATGACAGCATCCTTGTCTGTTGGCTCCTTGAAGTGTTGGCTCCAAATGAAGTTGAGCAGTGAACTTGATAAGGATATAAAACTGGATGCGCTGCAACTCAGTAACTGAAAGCTCGACTCCCGGGCAACTCTATTGCAATTAGCTTGCAATAACACACACAATTTAATTTAATTTATCACTGTTTGCTTTAATCAAAAGTACACACTGCAAAACCTACCATTTTCGAGCACATCTTTTTTGTGCAGTGTCTGAAAGCTGCTGAGAAAAGTGCACTGCAAATAAGTCTCTTGGCAGCAAAGCACTTAGGGAAGCAAAGGTGGAAGCCATTAGGTATGCAGCCCAGTGCATTTTCAGGTAAATGCTCCGACCTTAAAGAGCAACAATGCAGTTCAATGGCAATTTACTCTGTGTATTAAATATAGCAGAATATAAAACAGGGCTCTATGTGAAGCATTTTATTAATGGTAAAATGGATAAGTTTGTTTAGCTCAACATTTTGAGACAACATTTTTAACAAAGTAAAAAGTGAAAAATTGGGTACATCGAAAAATTGTATATATAATCAAGATAACCGTCCCAAGCACACAATTCAGCCGTTGCACTTTAATTTATTAGAAGCATGGAACTTCCTTGCATACCAAAGAATGCCAAAAGTTGCAGGATGTTCTAAATACCAAAGAATTTGCCACGAAATAATTATTTCTTTTATTCTTCTTTCATTCTTGTTTGCTTTTCATCGACATTTTGCTCTATCCCATTATTGATTGAGTGTCACAAACAAATAAATTTTTTTTCTTACATAATTAACACTTAAAATTAAAAAGTTTATGGTTTTTGTTTGCTATATTTGAACAATATAGTATATATTTTAAATATAAACGTAAATCTTGTATATGCAGATATATTCATAATTTTACAGCACGTTTATAAAAAAAAATCCTGTACGATTTTGCATATGTATATTCATATATATATTTTTAACAAATAAAAATAATAATAAATTAATACAAAAAAAAATAATTTATTAAATATTCTCTATCTGCGGCTGCCATATAGTATTATATAATATATTGTATTATATGCAGATTCTAGATTAAATATTACTTAACATTTTAAATTTCTTTTGTATTTACATTTAAAAGCTTTAATTAGTTTACATTTTACGAAATTCGAATAAGTAGTAAACACGAACCTTGGAATTAAATGAAAATGAAGTCGAAATTTCGACCACAAAATGCGATGCGTTTCTTGCTAGACATTTCAACAGTCTTAACTTAATTTTGCAGTGCGCAGTCAGCTTGTTAACTTGGTTCGCGTTAAACCCTAATAAGAGGATATTCAGGGAATGGTGGAGATGCTTCCGTCTGTCTGTCGCTTGTCTCGGCTGTTCATCAATGTGCCAGTTTATAGCGTAAAGCTAATTAAGCCGCTTTGGTTGGAGCTCACTTCAGCGTTGCCACGTAAAACGTTTCAAAGGAGATTCCCTCAGAATTTGCAAGCCTCGAAAATGGGGGCAAAGTTTGGCAGAGTTCAGAGTTTCTTAGAATTTTATGGTCCTCATTCATAAAGCTGTTTGTGAACTATTCTTCAGTTTTCGGGGAATAGGACAATGCTGGGCTGCTTGTCATGCACTTAATGATATAAACTGGCTTTTAATGAATTTATGACAGTCTGAACTGTTTGCTTATTCCCGCACTCAATAAAATAACCATTAAGAATTTAATGACACGCTATTGACTACAGACTGGGACAATAATACAAATAATACAAAAACTTTCTAAAAATATCTTTAAGATATAAAAGATAGCAGACCAATTACGCAAGTGGAACAAGGCATGAATATATAAATTAATATAATATTATTATTAAAAAAATGCATTAATTTAATCCGTAAATTCGTATCATATTTAATTTAATTTAAAATCAAAGCTTTTTAATTTAAATGACTTTAACAAAAATAGTAAAACCACTTTCTCAGACTACAAAATACCAGTTAGGGGTTTTCTCAAACAAAATTGTGAATCCCGTTTTTGAAATGTCAGCTAAATTAAATTTTGAAAATGTCGCATCTAATTGAAATGTCACAGTCTTTTACATAATTATAAATGAAAATAATGTAAATTGTGAACGGCATAAAATGGCTTTAATTGTGTGTAGAGACTTTGATTTCTGGCCAGGCACAAAGCGAGCTAATTAAGTATGAACAGAGAGTCGAAGCCATTTGCATTGTTTCAGCCAAAAATCATTTTGCCAAACTTGCAAATGAAAGTTTTGTATTTTATACCTTTGATAAACTTGAGCGCAGTAGAAAACGTCAACTTTGTCGCATTGTTTGCTCGTTCTCGTAATTAATTTGTTAACACAATGCCCGAGCTGGCTTCAAGGCTATCTGCACACACACACACACACACACACACACACACACACCACTATATAAGTATTTAGTATTATGTATATAGAAGGTATAAATTTGTGTGTGCTTCACTTAGCTAATTGAGAATTTACAAACTGCAAAGCATCCGCTTTAATTGGATCAAATTCTATTGAATAACATTTGCTTTATGATTGAACTTTGTTGAAATTTGTGTTGTAAATTATTTGGTGTCATCACTCGTCTATTTTTGGGTAGCACCATTAGGGCCAACAAACAAACCTGTTAGCCTGTATCAATAACGAGCTTAAAACGCGCCACGCCAAAAATAAAAACAACAACAAAATGTGATTTATGACAACTCGCTGGCGGGAAAAGGTTTGCTCGCTTATCTGGCGACCATCTGGATGCCACGTATTTATGGACTCCCAACGAGTGTACTCCCTTATTTAACACACACATACGAACACACACACACACAAATTTGATAAATCAATGCAATTTATCAACAGTTCACTTAAAATCTGTCGCTTGTTTTCGGGCAACCGACGCTTTTATCTTAACGCAAACAGTCCGCAGTCCACACACGGGTTCCAGTCCCTAAAACGGTTTCCAGTTCGAATATCTCGCGGCGAATGCGAATCTTATCTGGAGCTTAGTGCGTCTCCTAATAAATGCAGTTAAGTCTTTCACCTCCCCCCGTCCGTAAATGTATTTGCTTTTGTTATTTTTTTTGTTCAACAAGACAAACAAAAACGACCCAACATATTTTGTAATAAATAACGGGTCTCAACAGCATTTTACAGTCGTTTTGCTTATTGTATGTTTATTCATGTCGGAGGATTCCCTGAAAAATTCGTTTCAGCCACCATGGGGATACTTTCTTATCGAGGGGGGAGGGGCGCCAACAAAGATTTGTTACTGGGCATTTGTTTTGCTGCACATAATTGAATGTACGCAAATCGAGGGGTCGTCAAAAAGGAACGTAAGTTAGGTAAATTTCATTCTTATGAACATCCAAATGTAAGGCTATTTTTTTAATATTTAATAGAAATAAATCAGTTTAAAGTCGTAAAATTAGTTTAATGTGTTAAAGAGAAAAAAATTTAGTTGATTATAAAAACTTTACAAAATATATGCATATACATAGATAAACTGGATAACTGAATAATTAATAAATAAATTAATTTTCAACTTAAATGTATCATTTATATATATCCCAGCCTAATTTATAATGCAATTGTAAATAAACTTTATAGATATATGAATGCTTAAACTATAACTGAAACTTGAATTCCGTAAATATGCTCAATAAAAAATCATATTTAAAGCAGCTCTCAAACTATTTAAATACAGAGCTTTTTTAATACACTCCGCTTTCGCTTTCTGGCTAATGGAATTTGCAATTTATCTGCAGCTTTGCGGCTTTAATCTGTTTCATATTCTGGTCATGAAAATCGTTTATGATTTAAAAAATATTTGGCGCAAAAATGCGGCTGTCGCAAGTGGGGCAATATTGCGAGAGTGGATGCCGGATGCCATTATCTATATAATTTATATAATCGCTGGCACATTATTTTTTTTCGTTGCCCGAAAAGTGTGCTTTAAAATTGCTCACACCGGAAATCGGCTGTCACAGCGAATTGCGTTTATATTTCGGGGCCCAGAAATTACTCGAAAGTACCAAAAATGTAATTTTGTTGGGCGATTTAGCAGCGTAAATGGGCACTTCAAGCTGACCAAAATGGGCGTGGCTATCACTAAAGCACTTTAAATTACAGCCTCTTTTCTGTGTTTTAATAGCTGTGCTACAGGCTGCCAATTGAATTTCGATTCAGCTCCAACTAATCTTCAATATTTTGTACGAAAACTTCACTCTGCCCACAAATTTAACTAGTTGAATTGCAATTGTCTAAAAAGTAGAATTCGTGACTCGTTTTCTATATTAAGTATTTATCAGCATGCGAGAAGCGTAATTGATACACTCGAAAAAAAAAAGAAAAATTCCACAATTCTTTCAGAAATAATTTTAAATTAAATGTAATTTTTTTGTTTTATACAAATTTTTGATTTGAGTACAAAATATACATGACACACATTTTCTTACATAAAGTCGTCGAAAGACATTTTAAAAAAATTACAAAATTTCCATAATAAGGATCTATTTCTTAAGGTACTAATAAAGTGACATAATAAACAAATAATATAAAGTACAATAAATCTTATATTTGGCCCTATTGGGTCTATTCAGAATTTGTAAATCTTTCCAGCTTACCCGGATATTGAAAACGCTTTTTTTTCAAAGTTTCCTTAATAAGGTACAAAATATTTTATATTTGCTAATGTAAACTAAGATCCTGGATATTAAAAAACATACTTTTTTTAATTTTATGGCACTTCTGTTTCTCTCAGTGTATTGCTACTTCTTATTTTGCAAATTTATTCAAAAACAAGTTCAATAAAACCGTTTGAAAGACTTTATGAAAATACTTCGCAATCAGGACAAAATCTTTTGCCAGAATGCAACAACTTATCTAGTCTGTTTGCGGCTTGTTAAATAAGCCAAAGCCATGTGGAGCATTGGAATTCCGTTGTGTTGTCGTAAGCCATAAGCACATTGTCCTCTGGGTCGATGGACGGTGCTTGGAGAGTCGCCTGTAAAGTTAACCTCCCTGACCCCAATTATACATTCCAATTGTGTCAGTCCCGTTATGTTTATCTATATTGCCCAGACACATGTAAATTATATTTCTTAATGCTTCGTCTAGCAACATTTTAAGTGTGTGCTGAAAACTAAAATACTGTTTTCCATTTTGAAAATAGAGTATAAAAATACTTCTGACTTTGGCAGGTTTTTAAATTGAAATGCAGTCGCAACACTATTTAAACCAATGATTTTTGCATCATTTTCTATTTTGTTCTAGACAAAAATTGACCATTTTCAGTACACTTTTTCCCTTACATTTTTTTTTTTTTTTTGTGTACATATATCGCACTTGGGCGAGTCTCTGGGCATGTAAATGAAGACCCCGTCCGGGTTGATTTATGCACTTGAGTAATGGTGTTTTTGTTGGCTGACAATACAAAAGAGGGATACGGACATGTTGGATTGAAAAAGCAAAGGGGGGCCTTTTGAAAAATCACACAAAATTCCAGATGATAAGTCTTCAATGATAAATATGGCAAATGTCAAATTTTACATTTTTTTAGTAATAAATAATTTAATTTTTTTTAAGGTCATAGTCAGCTTGTAATCTACTCTATTTATCTGGCGTGTATTTGTGCACACGCTAAATTGTGCCTTTAATTTTCCCTTAGTGGATCGATATATTTATGTTGCCTGCATGTGACAAGAGGTCCCGCTGAGTCAATACCCTCCAAATATCCTCTGAAGTCTGGCTGAGAAATGCCCTGTCTCCTGCCTTTGAACGCTTTGCACTCAAATTGCTTACACGCTGACAATTTCCTTCATCAATGTGTGTTTTTTTTGATTTTTTCTTTTTCTCATTAATTCAAACATTGTCACATTTTATTTTTAGCATATTCGTTTTGAGGAACGCGCCAAAGCCCAAATGCCGTCAATTTGCATAATTCGCGCAGCAGCCTCAAAAAAAATAATAAAGTAAAATAAAAAAATGAAGCGCTTCAGTTGCTTACTCTAGTTTGTTGACATCTCTTTGATGGGCATCGTTTCAGTTTCTAGTTCCAGTCTCCCCAGTGCCAATCAAGAGCAACAGTTCGGTTTTGGATGGCTCTCGTCGCATAAATTTTGCTGGATGGTCGTTTGTTGAGTGACAGGCCCGTCTTTGTATCACTGAATCAGGTTCCGCCCCCCCCAGATCCAGTTGTACATATACACATACATATATCATTTTCACTTTGTAATTTGTCTCCCATTCCTCTGCCCCAGGTCAGGTCCACTTGCGCACTGTGGCCCCCAGTTAATTGGTTGGGCTGTTGGCGGCAGCAACGTTGCCTGTATCAAATTACATGACAGCTTACATGGTAGGTAGACCGGGGGGAGGTGGTCTCGACCTCCCCTCCGGCGACAGGCTCATTAAATGTGTGAAAAAATAACACCAGCGGGCTGTCATTTATGAAAAATGCGGCAGATTCAATTTAGCTTATGCAATTAACGTTAGTAGCCGCATTTTGACATTGACTCTTGGCCTAGTTAACCACAAGGCTTTCGAAACGTATTGTGAATACTTCATAGGCGAGAAATCCAGATATCTACAGATATTCATGCATTATTCTTTTGCTAATGCTTTCTGGAACTTCAAAGTTTTTATTTTAATATTTAGTTTTTATGTCATCGTTAAAATAGTTTTTAATTTGAAGTGGGCTTTTGCTTGTCTTAACAGTTTATAACTATACTCTATATAATATTATGTAATATTTAATATACTTTTATTAATATATCGTTTGTATTATACATTATTGCCTTGCAATGGTTGCTTAATGATATAGTTCTCCAGTTTCGTCAAAAAGTGTAGAGAGCTCGCATAAAAGATAATGTCAAAAACAATTAAAACTTGTAGCAATTACTCGATGTTTCTGAAACTGTAAAGAGGTCCGTCTTTTCGTTGCAGGCGACAGGTTCGAATCTTTATTGTATTCTTTGCATTTAGGTTTGGTTTGTGAAATTTGTCTTTTTATTATACAATTGAAACCATGAATTTATTGTTTATAAAAAAATATATATTTGATGTTTCGCTCTTCTGAATTTATTCATTTAATTAAACCAAGTGAATTTAAGTAGAAAATTTTTAGGACGCTGATTCGGTTCAATGATTTAAAAACAAAAACTGGTGTTTGATTCCGACGCAAAATTGGTTTGAAGCTGTGTTTCTGACAAAAAACATATGTCCTTTTATAGAAACAGTCAGTAAAAATTTAGGTTTTGTGTAAAAACACTGCTAATAATTGTGCCCTCCCGTCTTGATGTCTTGAGGTTTGATGATTACAATAGAATAAACAAAAAAGAATTTACTAACGAGCATATATATATATATATATATATATATATTCGAACCTTTCTTTTATATCAAATCTTTCTTATTAGATCGATTTTATTACAAATACATATTTGATTAAAAAAACATAATTAAAACATAAATTATACAAATTCAAATTTGTTGCCTTATGTGAGATTAGCCAAGTCAAATTTGTAGTTTGAAATCCTTTCAAATATAAAATATTTAATGCCAGGCATTAAGCGACTCTAAAAGCTGCAAGTTGTATTCATGCACGGAAGTAGAGGAGGGGAGAGGGGATAAATTAATTTCAGCTAAGAGCAGACGTTGAACACTCCCACAGTACAGTTATTTGATGTACAGAAACCCGGGGCCAGGGTCGATGCCATTTCATTAATTCCGGGCGAGAGCGCGCGCTTATCAAAACTGTCTTGGCGAGAGTATTAAAAACGTCTGCTTCAGTTAGTTAATTAATTAATGTCGACATATTTCTGGCACGCGCCAGAAAAACTAAACTCCAGTTATATGCTATATGCTATTTAAATAAAAAACATTTTGGCCTAAACGCACAGCAATTTAGCCCAGTTGCGAATTTGTAATGTTGCGGTTTCATGTTTCACACAATCTAATAACACTAATTGCATTCGGATGGTGCTACAAAACATAATAAAAACAGAGCATACTTATGGGCGCCAACCCAGTGCACACTGCGTATTAAAAATAAGCTCAGCTAAACATTTGATTTGAATTTTTGGGTATGCATTTTAATTGCAGAAATATTATTAAATGTGTAAAAATTTAACAGAGAAAGTTTAAATTCGTTTAAGACTACGCAATGTCCTAAATTGAAAAGTCTAAAAGTTTATACTAAAATGGAGTTTTATAACATTGTAATAACTTGTTAAATAGTTCTCTAAAAAGAAGAATATGCAACAAGAAAGATGAGCTGATTTTGTCCGGAAAATATTTTCTTTGAACTTTACAATAATGAATATTCCAGCTTTTGGTGACCCTAGGTTACAAATTTTCGAGAGATATAGAAATTTCCCATTTTTTAGGGCGGAGTTTTGGTGGCTTTGTCTTTAAAATTGTGGAAAATATCGAAATTTACGATATAAGGTACACTAGTTCTAATGTCTACTATATACGATGTGAGAGATCAAAGTTCGAAAAAGATGAGTTCTTTCGGGCGACATATTTATTCGAACCGTTAACAAATATAGACGTATGCTGACAAATTCTGCCAGTCCAATATATTATTTTATTTTAGCTGATTAATTTGACTGCAAATGAAGACTAATGTTTTCTATAAAAAGAATTCGCTTTCAAACAATACTTAACTTTTAATCTACAGCTTGTACTGGCTTAAGTTTTTACATGCGTTCATCTGTAACTGAGCTTGAGTTAAGCTCAATGCACAAAAACAATAGAAGAGATGCCAATAGCAAATGGAACAGCCAATTCTATGGCAATGACAATGCCACACACAGACGGAGACAAAAGCCAATTGCATAGTTTCAGCATCATTACTATTGTGTTTTGTGGTGATTGGCTTTGCGTGTGCCCGTAGCATGCCATCAAAAGTGGATCCTGGCATCGACTCCGCCGTCACTTTCAGCAGCCGGTAAACAAACCAAAAAGTCAAGCAAATCCCAGACAACAGCTCCGCTTTGGCAAATGGAGGGTGGCAAGAGGCGTGAGACGTGCGCAAACAAAGCGCTTAGGCGACGTGTTTAATATCAAGCATACGACGCGTGTGCAAAAGCCCTAAATACTTCACAAAAGCCCCATGAAAAACTAGCAAACAAAAAACAACAAAACAAAAATGCCACTCGATTTCGCTTGAACTGCGAGTCCTATAAATGCTTGTCGCAAAGTTTTGCTTTTCACTTTGGCTTTCAATTTGTGTTTTTGTTTTGTTTGTTTAATACCTTGCAGTAAATATAGGGTAGACTTATTTGATGAAGCTGAAACTTAAGATGTATGGACATAAGATCACAAACTTTTCTGAACAAAAAAAACAACATCTATTTTAACTTTTGTTCTTTGCAATAAAATTCAATAACTATTTATTTATTCTTCACATTTTTCGCAACACTTCATTAATAATTGTTTTTAATAATCATATATAAGTTTACAAAGGATTATGTTTGTGGTTTTCTCACTTGCCAGCTAATTAGCTGCAATTGTTTGGTTGCTAAACTTTTTAGAGCAACTGTGCGTGCTGCTCACATCACATATGCAGCGAACGTAACGAATGTGCATTATAAAAATTTATGGCTCATAGAAATTAAATGACAGCCATTCGTTAGCATTAGTCGCGAAATTAGCTCAGTAGCCTGGCGAGAACTGATGAGATAGTAGTCAGAGAGATGTCTGCAATTACAATCGGACTCCAGACATGAAGGAACCCAAATAGAATTCGTTGCATAGTGGGTGGGTTTAATTAGCTAACAAAGTTTGCCAATAAGAGCCAAGGGCTAGCTGGCAAAATTAACACGTGGAGAACGATATCAAAACATTTGACTGCCTAATTAATCAAGTAATCATCTTGCTAATCTCAACTTGAACTTCTTTCTTTGTGTCTACATCTTTACGCAACATCTTATGGTTAACGACAATAATTAAGGCTTAAGTGGAAAGATGTCGATAGGGCACTGTATAAATTGTTTACCACAAACAAACCCTGAAACCTAAACTATGTAGTTTTGTTAAATATATATGTATACTAAAAATCCCTCTGATGATAAACAATGAATTTTCTACTTAAATGAAATGGAAAGCGATTTCAGAAAAAATTAATAAACTTTAAAACAAAAATTTGTTTTTTAGAATTTTGTTTAAATCCATTTATTTATAAAAATAAACTTCTTTAAATATACAACATAAACATTATTCTTATACCATCTAATCAGCAACAAAAATATTTATAAAACAATAAATAGTTAGTTTACAGAGGCGAAAATTGGTGGCAAATGGATTATTGCAACTGATTCTCAAATATGGGAAGAGAGTGCACATGTAAATTTTAATTTTAAGATTTTAAGATTGACGGAAATTTTTCATTCTTTAGAGAAGGTCGTCCAAAGACTGTCTGCCAAATTTGGAGAATCTAGCTTTAAAAAATGTTGAAGATTTGGGTTTTTACAGTTTACGCGCCCCCAAAAATATGTAGATTTAATGGACTTGCAACGCCTTCAGTGGGCGTAACCAAGCGGGTGTACACAAACCAATTATACTCTTTTCCCTTCGTAAACGAGTCTAAATATAGCCCGATATGAGCAAAGAGACTTTGATTAAGTTTAATACAAACTATCTATATTATTATTTACGTAATAAAATTACACGATAATTGATAGTTAATGATAATTGTAAATAAAATAATGAAAAATTTGGTACTGGGTATCTTTAAAGCTACCTGTTTGCTTTTTGTTTGCATTAACTTGCTTGTGCATAGATATATATACATTGTTTCGCTCTGATCTGAAAAACTGAAAAAATGTGAACCCAAAAATAAAAGATCGGAAGCCAACGGCACGTCCAATGGATAGCTGTGTGATTCAGGTGAGCGATTTTTACGATTTGGCTACTTTGTTTATTTTTGCTGGACGCTAGCTGTTTAGCGCTGTCGCGTCGGCAAATTATAAACAATTTGTTCGATACGAACTAGCCATCTAATGTACATCCATCAGGTCGTAGTCAAGCCCGGACACGGTAATGATGTCCACATGGCCTTTGGCATTCAATTGGCACATGGACCAACAATTAGGCAGACGCCATAAACATTTCAATTCAGTGTCGTGTGCCCTCAACTCTCCCTCCCTCCGCCTTAATATTTGGCGCTCACTTTAATAGTTTTGGCCGGGGCACGTTTTGGCCACACGCTGCGTGCCAAGCTCCTGCTGCCAAAGGCAAATAAATGGCACGCGCTTTCCTCCAGCTGCACTTTACCAAATGCCAAGTGCACCAAGTGCCACCCATTCTGACCAGCTTTCTGTTGTTTCTGTGCATTTTAAAGTTGAACTTCATGTTGTTGTTTTGTTTTTCTAGCATTTTTATACTCACTTACATTGTATAAGGGGTATATTGGGCTTGTGTAATGTGCGTACGTCTTTCCGTATGAACGCATTTTTTTTTTTGGATCACACTTGGGTTGTGTAAGTTTCCTAATGACCTTCTCCAAAGATAGAGTTGAAAAATTGCTGACACTCCCACCCCACAAATGACAAAACTATAAAGTATTCCAAAATAACAATCATAATAAAGATTGTTTATGATTACTTTAAGCTGTTATTATACTGTAACGAGTATTGCGCAGTCGGTTACACCCGTCTGTTGTTTGTTTTTTTTAGGGTCTCTTGCACAGCTCTTCGGTATCTCAATTTTGGTTTTATGTTTTTTTTCATAAATTATCAGAGGGACGCGGATCAGGAGTATCCTGTCAGAGTTTGTCTTTAAAGACTTTTACTTCGCTTAAAAATTTATTGAGTTTGAAAAATTACAGTTGCTTTGGGATTCAAAACCAAGTATCATTTTTAAAAACTCTATTTAATCCAAGACTTTTTTGTGTGCATATCATAAAAGTTTTCTTCGACGAAGTTAATTTTATTTTTAATGTTTTTATTGTTGGTTGTCATTTAAATTTTTATTTAAGGAAATAATAATAAAATTTAATTAACAATAAAAATTAACTAAACAATGAAAAAAATTGAATTTTGAACACATCTTGTGGCCAGGATTTTAATGCGGATTACAATTTGGTTATTCTGAAAAGGCGAATGATGACATCAGTCTACAACAACAAAGATATCGGATATCGTTCTAGGGTAATAACTCACACTTCTGAATCGAAATACATGATGAAAAAATTTTGTACCCTTTTAATTAGAAAATATGCTTCAATCTGTACAAAATTGGTTCTTACTTTGTGTACTGTAAAATAATTTTAGAAGGTACTCTTTGTAGTCTATTCCTATTAGCCAAAAATAAATGTTTAAAATAAATAATAATAAAAAAAATAAATAAATATTATTGAAAATTTCAAACGTGAAATAAGTGCAAAACTTATTGGTTTTTTGCTTCGAATGCAAGCTATTTCATTTCAGTTTCTATAAGGTCAGCCATAATTGGCCGAATATTCTCACTTCATGCCCAAAAGCCAAATTGAAGCGGGAAACGGAAACAAACAGCACCGAAATGAAAACGAAAACATTGCTAAGGGGGAAGTGTTTTTTTCTCGGTTGGGCTGTTTGCGTACTTATGTGCATATAAGCTTTTCCTGCATGAACGATTTACGAGCCACATTGCATTTAGGTTGGTGTGCAGGGGATTTTTGCAAAGGGCAATATTTTTTGCAAGGCCAATATGAAAACTTTTTATAAAACCGTAAAAAAAATAACGTTCACTTTATATATAAATAAACTGCATTTATTTGCCAATCAATTTCGACGGATCTCTGCGATGTCAGCTGTCAAATGTGAAAAGCGTATAATTGCCGGAATTTACCTGGTCAGTTTTTCATTTCCATTTCGAGCACTTTGAGCGACACAGATAAACACATTCACATCAATTTTCAATTATTTATTGTGCTTACATTTGCGTTGCGCTGTTTCCGTGTTTGGGAATCTGGGATCTATCTGCACACGTGGCTCCGATTTCTCGATTGCCGAACGGAAAATACGCTAAACACTTGCCTTAAATTGTTTAAATTTAGACTTTTTATCACCTTTCGTTTCGCACAGACAACAAAACCGGAAACTGACTTCAACGCTTGAATTTCGCGCTATGTGAAAAATGGCTGCTTCCGCCAATGGGCAGCTAGCGAACTGGCCACGACAAGCAAACGCAGACGACTTGTTGGCGCGCTCAAAGTCGCCGACATGTTGGCTGCGGCTAACAATATTCATTCACAATTACATTCACATTCACATTTACATTAGCGGGCGGCGGTGCGGCAGGAACTGTGTTCTGTTTTTGTGCCAAATGCCGGCTGTTAGATGCGCATGCGCAGGTCTACTTAACATAGCCTAATCCAAGTTTTAGTTTATAAGTTTCAGTGTATAACCTAATTCAATAGGTTTGTTTAATTTTAAGTTTTTATTTAGGTATTTTAAATGTCAAATTGACTATTAGTTTCTGTAACAAATTAAAACATTTAAATCAGGTTTGACTCAAAATGGCAATGTTAATGTTAATTACACTGCTAATTACAAATATGTATTTGAACTGCGGATTAACATTTAGCAAGATACCTTGACTATAACAACAAAATAATAAAAATATAACAATAAACTGAATATGTATTTATTATAATATTAATGTATCTATAATACCTTTTAATATCTTAATAATAAACATATCGCAGAGTAAACGTTCTATGCATATTAATTTGAATTGTTTTGCAAATGTCATTGTAATCACTTTATTTGTATAATACTCTATTTTCTTTAAAATTTAGAATTTCAGCATTTGAATGTTATGTTAAATGTATTTTAGTGCTTAAAGTGACAGTGCTGAAAAATATCAAAACTATCGTCAAAACATCGATTCACACATTCACATATCGATTACTGAAAATTTGTATTATTCCTCTTTTTTTTGATGTCTTGTGAATGACATCGTTTTGCTGTAATAATTGTAAGTTTTTGTGGAATGTCGTGACTAATGCGTTATTAAATAAGTGAGCAGCTAAAGAGCAACAAGCTTGGCATGTACTGCAACACGTACTTACACGCGAAACGTTGTAATTGTGGCAAAAAGTCGCTGACAATGTTTGGCAAACGCCATGTTGGCCGCTTGCACATAACCTCAACCGCGCTGTGACACCCATATCGAAGCAGTTATAAATTCTGGTGCTTTTGTTTTTATTTTGTTGCAGAAACGGCATAAGCAGTAGTTAACACCATGTCGCGATTCTTTGCCAACGGCTCCGACTCGGAATCCGAATCCAGCGAAGAGGAGGTCCAAGCACCAAACTACAACAAAGCCACCAACTATGTAAGTAAAAAGTCCTTGTCGCATCCGCCGAATAAAATTGCAAACATTTAATTCTTTTCGTAGCAATTCAGCGATGATGAGGAGGAAGTAAAGCGCGTGGTGCGCTCCACTAAGGAGAAACGCTATGAGAACCTTACGGGCATCATTAAGACGATACGCAACCATAAGAAGATTAAGGACATACCCAACACGCTGAGCAGCTTCGAGGATTTGACGCGTGCTTACACCAAAGCGCTGCCCGTTATCTCGAAGGAGGAGAACGGCATTACGCCGCGATTCTACATTCGTTGCCTTGCCGAGCTGGAGGATTTCATCAACGAGGTGTGGGAGGATCGAGAGGGACGCAAAAATCTCTCAAAAAACAACTCCAAATCGTTGGGCACGCTGCGCCAAAAGGTGCGCAAGTATATCAAAGATTTTGAAGATGATCTGGCGCGTTTCCGCGAAGCGCCCGACCAAGAGAGTGACGTCGATGAGGGCGAAGGAGAGGCGCATGACAGCGATGCCGATCGCGCAGGCGTCGATAGCGACGATAACGCTGGCCCCGCAAGCGGGAAATTGTCCGAGTTGCCGAAGGTAGCAAAGTCAGTGCCAGTGAAAGTTGCTGTTGATGATGACGATTCCGACGATTCGATCCGCTGGGACTCGGACACCGAGTCGGAGACCGAGTCCTCCGAGGATGAGAATCTATACCAGAACATGCGTGAGCGTTTCCTTAAGCGTACCACCGAAAAGGAGGACAAGGATGACGACAAGCGCAAGGACAAGCGTAAGGAGCAGAAGCACAAGGTGCGCAAGCGCGCCGATGACGATGAGGATGGCGAGTGGGAGACAGTCGTGAAGGGCAATGTCGTTGAGAAGCCCAAAATGTTTGAGAAGGATGCTGAAATCGACATTCCCCTAGTGCTCGCCAAGCTGATTGAAATCATGTCGGCGCGCGGCAAGAAGCGCACGGATCGCCGCTTACAAATCGATTTGCTTTTTGAGCTGCGCGACATCTCGGAGCAACATGCTCTGGGAACAGCAATTGCCGTAAAAATCCACTTCAACATCATTTCGGCCATTTTCGACTACAATCAAAAGATATCGGAGCCCATGAAGCTGGAACACTGGGCCCTGCTGCTTGAGGTGATGCAGAGCATGCTGAAACTGCTGCTTGCCAATCCGGACATCAACATGAACGAGAGCGTTGCCGAGGAGCACGAGGAGTATGTGACGGCACCGTTTTTCGTACGCGGTTGCCCGTTGGCCGCCGTCGAGCGTCTGGACGATGAATTCACCAAACTGCTGAAGGAGTGCGATCCCCACTCGAATGACTACGTGTCGCGTCTAAAGGACGAGATCAACGTGGTGAAAACCATTGAGCTGGTCGTCCAATACTTCGAGCGCAGCGGCAGCAACAACGAACGTTGCCGCATTTACCTCCGCAAGATCGAGCATCTCTACTACAAGTTCGATCCGGAGGTTATTAAGCGCAAGCGGGGTGAGATTCCGGCTGCAGGTGCAGCACCGTCATCCGTTGAGGTGATGGATAAGCTGTGCAAGTTTATCTACGCCAAGGATGACACGGATCGCATAAGGACGCGCGCGATACTGGCGCACATCTACCATCATGCGATGCACGACAACTGGTTCCAGGCGCGTGATTTGGTTCTGATGTCGCATCTGCAGGATAACATCGATGCGGCGGATCCGTCAACGCGCATCCTATACAACCGCATGATGGCCAATTTGGGCCTGTGCGCCTTCCGCCAGGAGAACATCAAGGATGCGCACCATTGTCTGGTCGACCTGATGGTCACCGGCAAGGCAAAGGAGCTGCTCGCTCAGGGCCTGTTGCCACAGCGCCAGCACGAGCGCTCCGCTGAGCAGGAGAAGATCGAGAAGCAGCGCCAAATGCCATTCCACATGCACATCAACCTGGAACTACTTGAGTGCGTCTATCTGGTCTCGGCGATGCTTCTCGAGATACCCTATATAGCGGAACACGAGTTTGATGCACGCCGCCGGATGATTAGCAAAACCTTCTACCAGCAGCTGCGCTCCTCAGAGCGTCAATCCCTGCTGGGCCCGCCCGAGTCGATGCGCGAGCACGTGGTGGCCGCCGCCAAGGCAATGCGCTGCGGCAACTGGCAAGCGTGCGCCAATTTCATAGTGAACAAGAAGATGAACACCAAGGTGTGGGACCTGTTCTACGAGTCGGAACGTGTGCGCGAGATGCTTGTCAAGTTCATCAAGGAGGAGTCGCTGCGCACGTATTTGTTCACGTACTCGAACGTGTACACCTCGATTAGCATACCATCGCTGTCGCAGATGTACGAGCTACCGCTGCCCAAGGTGCATTCGATAATCAGCAAGATGATCATCAATGAGGAGCTGATGGCCAGCCTGGACGATCCCAGCGAAACGGTGGTCATGCATCGGTCGGAGCCGTCGCGCCTGCAGGCCCTGGCCATGCAATTCGTCGACAAGGTGACCAACCTGGTCGACGTCAATGAGAAGGTGTTTGACATGAAGCAGGGCAACTTCTTCCAGCGCGGCAACATGGGCAATCGCGAACGCGGCTACAATCGCAACCAGAACAACCAGGGCGGCAATTGGGGCGGCCAGCGTCGCGACAATCGCAACCAGCGCAATCGCAACCAGCGTGGACAACACCACAAGCAACAGCAGCAGCAACAACAAGTGCAGACCATCGACGAGGAGTAGACACAGTCACACACATAGTAGTAGCCCATAAACAAACACATGGATAATACACTGCGATTGAGGCAATGGAACAATGCAACTGGAAGAACAGCCGTCAGCAGGGACTGTGGCCAGACCTCCGATTTAGTTAATCCCTGAATCGGAGGTCTACTTAAAATTTTTAGCCAATAGATAACCAGCAGCAAGCCGCCATTCGTTGTATCCATTTTTAGTCTTATCAATTACGATGTACTGTGTGAATTTGTTTTAACGCTCATTATGCTTAAAAACTTATTGATAAATGCATTTTGTATGAACTAAAATCTAAAGTGCGCAAGTCTTTGATTAAAATAAACTATAAAGGAAACTAAAAAGAAAGGGGAAAAAACACAAAACAAGAAAAACAAAAAGTTTATTTTTTTATCCCAAAATCACAAATATACCATTGATACGTTTAAATAATATGCGCATGCCCAGAAATAAGCGCGTAAAATTTCTGTTAAAGCAAAATATATTTACATTTTAGAGTTGGTCACCGTACTAGCCATTATGGAAGAGAAAACGTGAAATAATATATATCGGTTTGATATTTATTTATCGATATGTTATCGGCAACCTTTCTGCAGCCGTCGCACGTTTTATTGGCGTAGTTATTTAACAAGTAAAAATTATCAATCAAATTGATAAGTCTGCAGCATGAACAGCATTGGGGACGATTGTAATGAGCTGAAGAAGCAATACGATGCCTGTTTCAATAACTGGTTCTCCGAACGTTTCCTCAAAGGCCAAACCGATGATTCCGTCTGTGCGCCCATTTTCAAGGTGTATCAGGAATGCGTAAAGGTGGGTGGCTCGTCATCATTATGGCCAAATATATTAATCTCATTGATAACAAAAATCACCCGCAGCGTGCCATGCGTGAGCAGAAAATAGAGTTACGTGAAATAGAAACGGATTACACCACAACCACCGAATACGACAGCAACAACAACAACAATAAAAATGCGAGTGCCAGCAAGCAGCAAACAGGCGCCCAAAGCAAAAGTTGACCTCCAACCCGCGATGCGAAGCCGTACCTTGGTGATGAAATCAACACAAAATGAGGCGTCTGATGAATATTGAAACGTTTTCACTGCGAAACATATCTAAAAGATGCTCGAGGCAATAGAAGCTTTTAAACGGATGGAGAAATTATAAATTAAACTTAAAGTTATGTTAAGTTGAAACGAAGCTAGAATCACCTAAAGATTATTACGTTAAAAGATTGTAAATAGTTGTAATTATATTTAAAGAACAAATGGAAATTGGCGTAAGTACGCTCAATTTTTAGTTAAAGTGTTATTTATCAGGTTCAATAATTCCATAAGATTCACGCATATAATGACTATGATTTGGTCTCGTTCAGCCAATTTGCTTTTGTAATATCGATTGTTAATAAAAAGAATAGTTATTCAAAAACTTTTTTATTTTAACATACAGGGAAATACATTGCTTTACGTACGAAGTCATGCTTTCATCAAAAAGTAAATAAATACAAAACAATGTATGTAGGTTTTATCGGAGGTGCAATAAGAAATGGGTCCAGTGTGAATCCCGGAAACTCTTATCGCAGCAGAGACCTTTAGGTCAGGTGCTTCCCGGCATAGAGTAAATTACTAATACAAAAAATATATAAAAGCCTCTCACAAGTCAGCTTAAGTTCAAATAAAGAAAGATCTTGAAGCCATTAACATGCAGCTGCTGTCGACGCTCCTCTTCCTGCTGGTTAGCTGTCTACTTTCCACGCAACTTATCCGCGCTGAGCCTATCAATTCGCGACCCAGTTTGGGTGCACCAAGGCGGCCACAAACCCTGCCACCAAACCGACCTCAGACACCCAATTTTGGGGGTTCGCGCTGGTAACCACGCAAAATGTATTATAAACAATAAAAGTTATAGAACAAATTGTGTTGTATTTTGCTTAATCAAATGCCAGAGCATATGCCACACTGGATGATCAATTAGCATATTGTTGAATTGGCAAATGAATCTTTTGACTTAAAAACTAGTTGAGTTCGACAGCACTTGACCAAAAACACAAACGATCAAAAACGTTTTTAGTTCGAAGTGCCATCGAATGGTGCTGGTGAAACTTAAAAAATCTACACAACTCTCTGCTTAAAATTAAAAACAAACGAACGATCAGTGATTACTTTCCAGTTGTGAACTTGGACAGTTTCTCCAGCAAGCCAATGTAAGAGATGTGCTCATGAGCAGTGGCCAGGTCGGACAGTTTCTCAACAAACTCGTTGCTGATGCCCTTCTCCTCCAGCAGATTCATCAACAGATCATACAAATAGCCATCGAGCACATCACCAGCAACGGCGTAAATTTTGTCGTTCCACTCGCCCTCATAAATTGACATTTCGTCGATGGAAAACACATCGTTGTACTCGCCCTCCTGCGCCTCGCCCTCCAAGTAGGAGCAAGTGAACGAGAGTGTGGAGCTGCCCCTAATGATGTCTACCTCGAATTGCGGTTTGCTCCGCATTTCACCCAATTCTGGCTTGTCAGCATTGGGATTCACCTGTGGCTCCTCCTCGCTGTCCACGGTGTGGTTCACGTTGAAGCTAATGACAACCTTCTCCTTGTCCGTCTGCTTGGTCAGCTCCACATCGGCGTCAGTTAGTTTCACGCTGAAGCCGTCCAATGTCGTGGGTACAGTTTTGCCCTTTTGTACCTTGCGCTCCGCAACGATCTCCTCTGTTAGGAACTCGACCAGCTCGCGTTCGCCTGTTGACAAACAAACCAATCATTTAAATATTTCATAAATATTGGTCACGTTTTTGAGGTTATGTAACAAGATGGAGACATGCGCCAACCCGCAGCGCCTGGAATAGTTTCCATTTTCAATTGGGCGCTTACCTTTGGTGTGCACATTGCAGCCACAAGTGCAGTTTATGCTGGGCTTGTGCACGTTCAACACAGTAACGTGGTCGCCACCCGCGCCCGCTGACACCGGCTTTTTGGTCATATGCCACAGGCTGCGGGCAAAATCACGTTTGCCCAATGCGCCAGTTGCTGTACTGGCCAAGTTGGCAAAGCGCAAAGTAGCTGTCTTCAAGCTGTTCATTTTGTTATATAATTTATGAATTTTATTGTTAATAATACGAAGAAAAATGTGCTGCCGCTTCCGTGTTGCAACTTGCAATGGTGTTACATGTGCGGATTTATCGATAACTCATTCCGATAGATCACACAGAATTCAGTTGTCTTTTTTTTTTGTGGAAGTGGCAACGCTCAGCCGCATCTTGGTCAGTTGAAGCAAATGGGCCATAACATCAAAGAGAAACTCCTTCTACAAGTTGAAGAGGAGGACGCAAGCGCCGCGGATCAACATCCCTGCTGCCCGCATGGTCCCACAGTGCTATTCTATCGGCAAAGCCTTAGTCCCCGCGATGGCTTCTACGCCTGTTCTGCCCATCGCAATCCCAAACTGTGCGATTTTCACATGCAGCGGAGACAATGGCAAGGCAACAAAATTAAACGTCTGCCAGAAGTTCAGGATTATCCCGATGCAACGCAGGATGGTGATCCAGCCGATCCCGATCCGGATCCCACTAATCATCTAAAAGCGCTTTCGCAGGACGAAGTGCATGCCCAGTACTTCTTTGATCAGAAAGCCCTCGAGTTCTTTGCGGATCAGTGTCGCTTGCTGAAAATTGAGTAAGTGAAAGCAGTGCGATATAATCTACACCTCTATATTAAGCTTTATAATATGTAGTAAAGTAGTTTGCATGGGTGCGCCACGCCTTCATTTCCATCTGCGACGCGGCCACAAAACACAAAGTTTTTTACTCGATTTCGACGAGCGATTTGCCAGCTATCTGAGTCCCCAGGAGTTCTGCTTGTACAACATGTGCAACAATCACTTTTTCTACCAGCGACAACCGTTCGAACAGTTCCTTAGATGCAATAGGTAAGATTTATTATTCATTGGGAATCCCTTAACTAAACGTGCTCTCACTTTGCAGCAATGAACGTGTTTTGCTCGTGACGGATCCTCCGTTTGGTTGTCGAACGGAGCTTATAGCACACACTTTGCGCTCCCTGATGCGCCTGCATAATCGCATCAACTGCCTGCCCGCCACTCCGCTGCCCATTTTCTGGGTGTATCCCTACTATATGTCTAATTATATAAGGCAGGATATGCCAGAGCTGCAAATCTGCGACTATAAGCTGAACTACACCAACCACAGACGGTATACGAACGTGGGCAACGCCTGTCGTTCCTATGGGTCGCCGGTGCGGGTCTTCACCAATGTTCCGCTTGAGCTGCTGCAGCTGCAGCCCGCCGAAGGCTACAAGTACTGTGATAAGTGCCGAAGATTCACGGCCGTAGAGAACGTGCACTGCGATCGCTGCAGCAACTGTTGCTCACAGAACGGCCAAACCTACAAACACTGCCGGATGTGCGATATGTGTGTCAAGCCCAACTATGTGCACTGTGCCAATTGCCGCCGCTGCAGCCAGCGTGAGGGGCACGACTGTCCACTGTATCAGTCCAAGCAGCGCTGTTGGCTGTGTGGTCAACGTGGGCACATCGAAACCAGTTGTAAACTCTGGTTGCAGCTGAGCCGGACTAATCGCAGCAAGATGCGTCGGCGGAGCCAGCAGCAGTGTGGTTGCCTTCTTTGCGGCCATCAAGATCACAAGGAACGCAAGTGTGCGCTACGTTCCAGATACTTTAAGGAGTCTGAGTTTATAGGCCAAACTTTGATTGTGGTTCGCAAGTCAAGATCAGGTTTTAGATAAAAGCATCGGAAGTTTGTTATTTTTACTCGTTTAATACCAAATTGATTTGTTCTTAACACTTTTTAAACTATTGAACTGCGCCGGTGAAGCGCGAAAGTAATGCACATGAACATGACCACCATAAATTGTGGAATGGATTATCTGCCACAAAGTTTCAATCGAATAAAACTTTGCCGCAAAGTAAATAGAAAATTTTGACAAATTATGTATACAATTTAGTTTATCATTTAACGACGGGTAACTTAAGCTTAGACAATAATTAATTTCAAGTGGAAAACACCAATGCCTCAACCAACGGAATGCAGATCAACATTAACAGTTGCGACTGTTCAGTTTTTGTTGTTGTTATTGTTGTTGTTGATGTTGTTTTTGGCAACTGTGTTTGAAATCTGATGACGTCGACAATTGGGTCGTGACGCGTCCGTTGAGGTGAAAGTATTTATTTGCTACGATGAAATGTCTAAGAACGGTTGTATTTTCCCCAAATGTGCAGCATGAAGACAGAGGCGATGAATAGCAACGACATAACCAGAACGGGAACTGGACCACTGTGCAAAACATTCGAAAGTATAAGATTAACTAAAACACAAACTGTTTCCGTTTAGGGCTCCGCTTACACTTTAATGCCGGGCGAATCGTCTGTGTAGAAACGCCACATGCCGCCAGTGCCTGCTCCGCCGGGAGCACGACTCCTGGCAGCTGTTGTTGTTGTCGTCTTTCGCTGCTTCAAGGTGCTGCCGCCACCAGCGCCAGCGCTACGTGGCGCCGACAGTTTGCTCGGCGAGCGGGAGCCGCTGCCAACGGACGTCGAACTTGCAGGAGCAGGCTGTTATGGTTGATAGCATTTAGTTTAAATTGTTTTTTTAACAGTAGACTTTGTTTACTTACCATTTTAATTTATATGTTTGATTTCTATTAAAGTAAAAATGTGCACTAAGTTCGTGAGTTCTGCGTGCTGACCTGGAAAGTGTTGAAAGCGTTGGAATCAATTTGACATCTCTTCGTGTCGGTTTCGTGTTCCACGTCACCTGCCATTCGCCTGTAAGCGTAAGTTTGACAGCAACTATTCGATTACATTTATAATATTTCGATAACAGCTGATGCATGTGATGCTGACGTGCGCGGCTTTCACCGATTACGGAATTTATTTTAAATACCCCACAAGTTTTTGCGGCAGAAAATTTGATTGTAGTGGCAATTTAGTAATTACCACGGAATAAAATTGTTTGTTTTGTTGTAACAAATTAACGATCTTATTTATTTATTAAATTATAAATTGACTTTAATAAATTCATTGAAATTCATTATTTATTTCATTCATTATTTTTTCAAAATGTAGACTATATTATTTTTACGAAACTGCTAACATCAGCATTGAGTTTCCGCAGTAAACAAGATTCAAGATTATTAATTTTTGCGCTTGTATAATATTTTGCAAGTAATCGAAACTAATCGATACCAACATAGACTTATCATCGATACCAATGGCTGCATACTCATTACAGTTTTCATGTGCGGCTCTTAAGCATTTTTGTGCAATTTTAATTTCATTTTAATTTCAATTGCATTTACAAATATAAACGCGCTTCGCATGTACACAGTGCGATTTTGCTGCACCGTTGCTATGGTGCGCAAATTCATGCTACGAGCCGAAAGTGATCAATATATGCTTTAAGAGTAAATGCAAACGCAATAGTGCAAAAAAAGGAAATAAAAAATACACATACAGCCAAACAATTCAGAATATGGAGGATATAGAAATAGAATATCTTGACGAGTACAAAGACTTGGTGCTACCAGGTAAGAAAAACATTTTAAATTGTGTATTGTTTGAGAGCCCTGCAATTTTTACTGCCAGGCATCACAAAAAGCGGGGACGGACGCGCGGCAACGACGGCGTCATCGGAACAAGCTGCGCTGATGCGCTTGCCGCAGCGCAGACGCATCTCGTCCGACTCGAGCGGTTCCTCGTCAATAGATCCGGATATTTTTCAAAAACTCTTTGATGGCAAGTTCATCGACGACGAGCTGCTCACTGAAAGTAAGTACCCCAACGAAATTCTCAATACTTTTGGCACTTGCTAATTTCGTGTGCGTGTGTTTGTGTGTGTATTACTAGGCGGCTCAAATGCAAGGGAAAGCTGTCGGCGTCGTTTAAGTTCCTCATCAAGCGATTCGAACGATGCTCTGGACGCATTATACAATCGCCAACGGAGCAAATTAAAGAACAAGAGGCGCGATCGTCTAGAATCCTACGATTCAATAGATGATTTGGGTATGTTATATGGTTTCGTCATCTTAGCTTATTATTACATACTTTACTTCTTATTTAGGTGATGCACTGATGGGTTCAAAACACAAGTTGCTGTCAAAGTCAACCACGTCGCAGTATGCAGCAAAGAAGTCGCTAAGCGACGGGCTCTATAGAGGCAGTAGCAGCAGCAGCAGCGGCATTGCCAAGACCAAAAGTGCTGACCATAAGCTGTACGCAAACAAGTCCAATTTATCTACAGGCTTTAAGCCAAAAGGCAAAACTGATAGCTTCAAGCCCGGTAATCGGACTAATGGCAGTAGCAACAGCAGTAGCTCGTCGATTCCTCCCATGCTATCCAATAAGAAGAAAGCTATTACTATTATAAAAGCTCAGAAACCAGATCTAAAGCCATCCAAGCACGAACCCAAAGAGGATCCACTACGTAAGTATTTCCACATGCTCTATCATTTCAAACTATAATCAAAAACCTTTATCTGACCTCTGTTTTTTTGTTGCCGTCCGATTTCTGAATGAAAAATTTAAAAGTAAAATTACAGTATTTTATTAGAGCTAGCAGTCGTTTCTCAGTAATGCACCTGAAATACTTATACAGTAGGGTCAAAAAATAACTTTTCTGATGGAAATCATATTTGTCATAAAATTCGTAAGGCATTAAGCCGAAGACATTTACATTATTCAAGTACAACACAAATTAAAATTAGTATTTTGTTGCACATATTTTATTACCTTTTATTATGTTTATTAAGTAGACAAATATACACAAGTACTTAGTCGGGAAATTTCGACTAGAGCTCTTTTAGCAACAAAAAATATATATAGGAATTTTACTGATTGTGTGTTTGTTTTACAGACTTGCATGACTTCTCGGATAACACAGACAGCGATTCGTCTTATGAATACGAATCAGATTTTTATGGCTATGGCGATACAGATGACGACGATGGCGAAGGACCAAAGCAGGTTATTGATATATCGACGGATACAAGCTCGGCTACATCATTGGCGGGTAAGTCAGCGTTAACCTACTAGTTGATACTGCCAACCCTCTGATTATATTTATAATGTGCGTCAAACAAACCGTGTAGACACTGTGACACCTGTTGTTTCCGAAGACGAGAGCCTGCAGCAGCAGCATCAGCAGCACACGCCGCACGGCGATAACGAACGTCTGCAATTGTATTTAAATAATCTAAGTAGTGCCGAATCGCCACCCTCTAAACAGAAATACACAGGCAGTGCTAGGAAATCGCGTTCCCATGAAAAACAGTCTGCGAAATCAGCTCAAACAGCTTACGAGCATGTTAATGATGATTCCGTTAACCAAGCGCAGGCAAGTAAGGGTAAGTTTTTCCTAATTCCATTTCATTTTTTGTATACTTTACATTTATCACTTATTCCGCTTTAATCTTTGCAGCCGAGGAGCAGTTTGATGGCCCCTCTAGCAGCACAGGCAGACGGAATAGTTTTAACGAGACGGATAAAACGTCTCGCGCCGATTATGTTGATGTTAATTTAACATACGAAACATTGGAGCGTCTAAGCCTTAATCTTGCCGAACAAATCATTAACATTGATGTTGAGCGCTCCATAGAGTTCGAAAAACGTTCCGCTTCCAAGCCGCGTAGCTTATCTTCCTCAAAACTAGTGGGCTCAACAGTCGGCTCATCTCTCTCCCACAGTCATGTTCGCAAGCTCACTTACTCCAACGAGAAATTGCATGAAATAGCGCCGCAGAAAAATGAGTTACGTCGGGCCAAAAGCGATAGCGCCTTTCCGAAACGTGGACGTGGTAGGCAGACAAAGAACAGAGCCGCCACCACAGAGGAACAGAGTACGAGCCGGCCGGTGTCGCCATCGATTTATGTTGTAACAACGGAAAAAGAAACGAGCATTGAACAGGAACCTCCAAAACAGCCAGAAAAAATAAAACGCAAGCCTGGCAGACCGAAAAAAAGAAGGAATCAAAATAAAAAAGAATCGATTCTCGATGCGACCGTTTCGGAGAACACGACTGAGCATGCTAATACAGATCCGTCAGAAAATGAAAACAAATTTGTCAATGTAGGCGATAACATAAACTCTAAAAAGATTACTGAGGAACCAGCTTGTAATTCTCCTGTAAAGTCGAATACAACAAAGTCAAAGGAAGATTTAGGTTCTCTCAGCGTTGCAACAGAATCGGCAACAATTTCAACTGATGCTTCTCTTGAAAATCAAACGCAACTTGGAGAAACAGAGCCAACCGAACAAGCAGAAACAATAGAGGCAGCGACAGCCGAATTGGAAAATAATTCTAATTTATCCTCTTTTAAGCAACTAGACACATCAAACGATTCGTTTAAGAGTGCGTGCGAAGCCTCACAGTCGCAAAGTCCTGTTGAAAAAGTAGAGTTAATGCAGATGGCATTGAACATTTCCAGTGAACTTGCAGTTAAGGAGAGCCGAGCGGAAACGGAAATAGGGAAAGAAAATTGTGAAAGTGCTGGAAACGGTTCTGAGGAAAATCACAGTGTTGGTCAATGTAATCTTGACGCCAAAGGTGTTGACAAGAGTAGTGTCGAAAATAGTGTCAAAGAGGAAGGTGCTTTTCGAACTAAAAGTCAAGTTTCCAACTTGACTGCAATCGAATCGAAAAAGGAAGTTACTGATAGTTTGGCAATAGCTACTGAGGATACAGCCACGAAAACTGCATCAGACCAACAACCCCAGGACGAAGCACTAGACACTGAGATTTGTGAAACAAAAGGTTCTGATACTTTAATAGATAACAATGAAAAAGTTAGTGAACATAATACAGAGGAAGAGGCTGAACAAATTAAGGGAGATCTTACTGAACAGAAAATAGATCATTCGTCAGAGGCACACACAGATCACTTAATTGAAGGTAAAGCTGCAGCTGCTACAGTAAATATTAATCATATTGAAGAAAGTCTAGTGGGAGACTCGACTGATAAGAAACTATCGGTAGAAGCTGTAGAAACAGATGCAGATCTCACGGAAAGCCAAGCAGAAAATAATCCTTCAATAAATGAGGCTTCTCCCAAGAAATCAAATAAATCGAAAAACAAGGAAAGCGCAAGAAAAAAACCCGGCTCTGTTTTAGCAGCGGCTAGTCCTTGTCTGGAAGACAAGTCCGACGCCATAACAACAGGACGCGAAAGTCGTAGAGCTAAACGCTTGCTCAGAGGCGACATTGATACACTGGTAACTACCGAAGCACAGCGACGCAATAGTCCTAGGCTGTCAGAAAAGTCACCTGCTGGAAGCGATTCGTCTGGAATCCGCATGGATAAAAAGGATAAACCTTGCAGTGAGCCCGTGGTCACAAAAACACCACGAAAATCAAATGCTGCAAACAACACAGAGGTAAAATCTGGAAAAGTACATCATGACGGAACAGAAAATGAGAAGCCAACGCGCATTTCAAAACGTACAAGTGCCATTAAGAAATCGGAAAGTATGGCAAAAACTCCCAAAAAGCAAAAGCAATCGGTAATCGAATTACCGAAACCCGATGATATTGATAATTCTTTAAATGAAAGAGTATGCCGAAGTTCAAAGCGTAGAACAAAATTCGAAAAGTCGCCGCCAAAGCAGATAGAGACTAATTTAGAAAACCCTACATTGGTAATGGAATCTACTCAAGAAGAAAAAATGGCGCTTAGCTCAAGCGAAAATCCAGTGATTGAAGGCGGCTCTTCGGCACCTACGTGTGAAGCTAATGATATAACAGAAGCAACTGATATTACAACAAACAATGCGGTGGACAATGAAATTTCTTCATCTGCAGGTACTCATATAGAAACTGACAATGTTGAAAATACAGAATCAGGCGAAAAATTAACGACTGAAATTACTGCAGAGCAATTAAATCCTACAACAAAGGAGGTACATGATACACTAAATACTTCTAGTGATTGCCATTTACCTGTGCCAGAATCTAGTACAGACAATAAAACGTCTGAGCAACGAAATGACACACATATAGTATCTACATCGGTCAGCGAACCAGCCACAAAACTTCGTGTGGGCTTATCTCGAGAAATAAGGGAGCTATTGCAGGAAGCAAAGGAATTGGAAGGCGGGCCATTGGAAAGTCGTGGACGAACTTCTCGTCTAAGGGTAGAAACTCCAAAGCTCACAAGGCGGATTAGATCAAAAGAAAATGGCTCTGCAGACCGTTCTAAAGAGAAGAATAAAAATACAGCAGAAACTGAACCAACTGAGACGCAAAGCGTGGTCAAGGAACTGTCAAAGAAAGGACAAAAGGAAACAGACAAGAAAACCAGTAGCGAAACGAATGAAAAGATTGACGAAGCAGCGACAGCTATGGTGGATTCAACCGATAAGTTGGAACATGAGAAAACAAGCAGTGATATTCAGGAATCTAATGAAAAAGTACACACGGAAACACCTAACCACAGATCTGAAAAGAAGAAGAATCGAAGTCACGGCAAAAATAGTGACAAAGCAAACAGTGTCGAAACGGAACCAGATCCCACTGATTCAAATACTCAGACCACAAGTTCCTGCACTTCATTGCACAGCACACCCAGCACATGTTCCTCCAGCAGCTCATGTCGAAAGCTCCGTATTCTACTCATGAAAACAGCGCCACGCTCTAATATCAATTTTAGTCAACAACTTCAAGAGGTTCCAGAAAATGAAGAAACTATAAATCCATCCATCACTTCGGAAACAGCTGTTTATACAGAATCAACTGACGAACCTGTGGACAACACAGTGCTCGATGCAGTCGTTAAGGATAATGAAGTGGATAAAACCATAGCTTCAAGTGAGGCAGTGGAAAACAAAGAACAAAATGAACTCAACACCGATGTCGAGTCATTGGCGACAGAAGTGGACCCAACAACACAGGTTACTGAAGCTCCACAAACAACTGAAGCTGCAGACGAGACTCTCGAGAAAAGCGAATGGACTCAAAATGAGCAACAGCAAATTGAAAACGAATCCGCTGACATACAAAAGGACGAACAAACTGCAGACGTGGATCAACAGCAAATTGAGACGACGTCTGTTGATAAACCGCAACAACCTGAGAAGGAAGCTGCCGATGACATTCAACAGGAAAATGTGACGGACACTGCTATCGACCAACCGGAGGAGAAAGCTGTTGAGGAGAGGAGCGGCGAGGAGCAGCCAGATGCAGATTGTAGTACTAATACAGTTGCCACAGAAACAACAGGTGTTACGTCAAGTGTCGACAACCACAACGGAACGGAGGGTTGCATCGATTCCGTGAGCCAATCCAATCGAACGCTACGCAAGCGCGATGCGGATGCCTCCCAGTCAGATGGTTAATAGCTATTACTATAATATAATATTAACTCATGTCTGCTTAACACTCCAATTTCTTTTCTAATATTACATTTTCTCTCTCTCTTTATATTCACCACTTTCTTTCAGAAGCCATACGCAAGCAAAAGTTACAAGCAAAACAAGCGCATGCTGGCAAGACGGGTCGTGGAAGTAGTGCTGTGATGGCACCGCCAGCTCCGCCCAAGCGGGAGCTGACTACAGGTAAAGCGGGTAAGTTTCACAGAGATGATTAAATAGTGCCGAATTCAATGCAAACGATTATTTTTTAGTGCTACGACGTCTAGGGAAACCCATACAAACGGAGGGGCAGCCCACTCAGAAGCGTCAGAAGCTGGAAGGCACAATTTTGAAGTTTAATTCCAATGCTAGTGAGAAGACCAACTATGAATCGATACAGTCTAAACAAACTAAGGAGCCATTAATATTCAAATCTCTGAGGGAGCCAGCAAGCAGGGCTAGAAAACATCTGCCAGATTTGGCATTCGATAAATCTGACAAGAACGCCAAAAAGTCTCTGCCAAATATTAATAAGCCGACGAAATCCAGTTTATCAACGTTACTTGGTGGCGATGACTTCAAGGAGGTCGACAACTCTGTAATAATTACAAAAACTGCTATAACAAGTGCAACGGTGGAACCATTCAAAAAGGTGGATCCTCCGTTGACACCCGGAAGTGGCATTAACATCTCCGTCTCATTGCTGCCTGATACAAATACACAGACGATTTCACCACCCAAAAAGACATTGACCCAGGCCGAGACGGTAAAGATTATGAAGTCAATGAAGAAGAATGCAACGGTAGCAGCGGCAGCAGCAGCATCAACTTCGGCTCCAATTAGTTCCGAAAAGGTTTTGCCAGCTGCGGAGACAGGCAAAAAGGTAAAGGCACGTAAATCGGAAGGAACTTCAAGCACGGCTCACAAACGAACGTCTCTGGCAGCAAAAATGTCGTTACCCCGAAAATCAACTCCTTTGGAAATCGCCAAGAACTCCACGCCACAAGAGGAAAGTGGCGAGAAGGAGGTAACTAACGAAACTGAGCAGCCGTCAACAACAACAAACATTGTGGCTACCCGAAAATCGATGCCTCAATCGCGTACAAAAAGGTCGGATGCACCTACTTCGGAAGAAGTCAAATCGAGCAACGAGGTCAACGAACCGAGCGACTCGGCAGCTAGCGTGAATTTGGGAGAGGCTAAGCCCACCAAGAAAATGGAATTGCGCAAAGTTGCAAGCAAGTCATTTGGCAAAGCAAAGTCCAAGGAGTCGTTGGTAACAGCTGTTGAACCAGCTGTTCCCCCAACTACAACAACTCCATCCACAGACTCCCGCGACTCGTCCAACGAGCGTAAAAAGCGTTCCTCCCGCATGGCCAAGACAACACATCCGATTTCGACGCCCGTAACGCGCGCCAGTAGTCATACGCGCTCGGCGGCTGGCACGCCTGTCCCCACACACCAGCCACATGTCTCCCACGAGCTCCATCAGCAGACACTGACCCAACTTGTTGAGAATATGGCACCAAAACCACAACGTCAATCTCACAAGAGTCTGAAATCGGTCGAGGTCGAGACTCAGGCTCAGGTTCCCGAGGAGGTGCCAGTGAGCAACACACGCAAGCGCAAGCTGCCGGCAAAGCTCGCTGCGGAGGCAGCTAATGTTAAACGCCTTAAGGACCAACCAGCAATAGCCGAAACGTCCGTTGCGTTTCCAGTACGAATTACAGCAGCTTCTTCTGCCTGTGCCATTGAGAAACCGGAGCCCGATTCAACAATGAATGCTGAAACATTAGCGCCTCCACCAGCTCCTCCACTTGCCCCTCTACTTGCACCAGTACTTGGTCCTCCGCCAGAACCGCCAACAGCGCCTGCACTTGCTCATCCACCTGCCCCTCCAATAGCGCCGTCAATTGAACAGGTACAGGCACCCAAGGAGCTGCCGTTGCCACCACAGCCATTGCCGCACAAGAAACGAAAATTGCGCGTACGTCTAAATCGAAACGTGATAAAAAACTGGCTGAAGGATCGGCAACCAAAGGAGACACTAATCCAGCAGACAGACGGGCCGGAAGAGCCGCCAACAGCTGTAGCTCCTCCCGTCGAAACCGCTGTAATATCACAAGCAACGTGTTCAGGGCCGATCAGAAATAAAACCCAACCGATTTCAGAAAAGCCATTACCCAAAGTGCAGCCCGTTAAAGCGATGCCATTACCGGTGCCGATGCCATTCTTGGAAGTTAAAGCGGAGCAAGTAGAGGTGGACGAGCAGCAACCGATCTCACCTGCAGAGCAAATGGACGTTGATATACCCGTGCCATCCATATTACAGGTTGCAGCGAACATTTCTAGTGCGACGCCGACGCTCAGTTCGATGGAAATGACAATGCAAACTGAAAATAACGTGCCAGCTACCGCAGCCATCAGCATCGCCGCCACCTGCACCACCACGAGCAGCAGCAGCACCACCACCTCAACCAGCACCAGCAGCAATACCACCACAAACAGCACAGCCACCAACATCTCAATTCCGTCAGCGAGCGCCGTGAATGATCAGAACACGTTTGGTACGACGAAAATGTTTTCATTTTTGTACCCGTCGCGCTATAAGCGCTCTTATGGTCAAGTGGGTCTCGACTTTTGTTGCCCGAACCTCGACGGGCCGATGCAGGCTATTGATCCGACGCGGCTGCACGCCAAAGCGGAGGTGCCAGTGCTGGAGCTGCCACAGTATATAGTTATATCGACAAAGATTATCTCGAAGCAGGATAAAAACATACCGCAAAAGGTGCGCGCCAAGCTCGAGCAGCTGGCGGGTAAAGATGGGTTACCCTGTCTGATACAGACGCAGCAAACATCGGCTGCATCGACGACACCGGCTATTCCAACACCAGCTCCCCCCGCCGCAACATTTGCCCCTAGTGCGCAGCCAGCAATGAGCGACATTGAGCGCCTGAGCATGCAGCTTCCGCGTAGCACAACCTTGTCCAAGAAAGTGAAGCCGGCAAATGCTGTTCCAGCCACAGCGCGACCAGCTGTGACCAGCTCACCATCTGTGGCGGATCTGGTTCCGGGTCTGCTGCAGCTGCCGCCCATTTGCCCCTCTGACAAGCAGCGCGTGGAGCTACAGACACGAGTCCAGCTGTTCGATGTGATGCTGCAGAATTTGGCCAGGCGAACTGCTTCAATGAGTGTCTCCGAGCGACAGAAAGTCATCGAGAACATTGTTCTGAAGAGCACACTACTCCCGATCGATGTAGCCGTGGGCACCAAGCTGCTCGAGAACTATGTATATTACTTGAATGCAGTCACCAACACCGTTTCCTCGCCAATGCCACAGCTGCGCTCCATTGTGACGCCGGTTACGCCCACTCCCGCCTCCACATCCACATCAACTCCGCAAAGCGTCAGCAACACTAACTCTGTGCTGTCCAAGGCAGTGAATACATCGCCTGCTTCGCAAGCGGCAGTAGACAGCTCTCCGCCACAGTTAGCCGGTCTGCATTCAGCGGGAGCAGCAACAACTGAGAATCCGCTGGATAGCAGTAGGCCCATTTACGATAAGGCTAAGAACATAATTGGGTATCAGTACAAAACGCCAACGTTATCCTTGGGCTCGACGCCACGTGGCTCATCCGGCAGGGGCCAATTGCCAACAGCATTACCTTCCGGATCGGTCCCACAGCGCTCGCGCATTTTGTTAGCTCCAAGTGGATCAAGCAAGGTAAGTGAGACGGAATTCGGCTGATGTGTATCCATATTTTAACCTGTTCTTTTTTCTTCATTTATATAGCAGCTAGGAGGGATGAGCTCGGTGGCAACACCAGTTGGTGCTGCACGTGTGACGATGAGAGTTGGGTCTGGAACCATAATTTCGTTTAATCCCTCCCCAGCGCAGAAGACCTATGCGCGCAACACAAAGAGTTTGCCGCACTCCAGCCCGCCAAAAGCAACGCCAGCGACGGCAGACAAAGCAACGCCGGTTAGCGTAAGAAATGGCGCACCAATGCTCGAAGCGAGTGCGACGGACAAACGGACAGCATCCGCTACTGCTAGCACAGATAGTGCCTCGAATCGTAATCTTTTCATTGTCAATCAAATCCTATCACAGCCAGAGGAATGCATATTGCCAGATGGTAACGGTACGACGGATTCGGCTGCAGAGATAAAGGGCGAGATTGAGGATGCTGAAATGTTAACTTAAGATCCAAACATTAGGTACTAAGATAATAACAAAAAAAGCATTATTAAAACTATGAAAAGTATTTTAAGTTACTTTACCAAAACCGGAAACCCCATTAATTTAACACACAGAAAATATGTAAAACACTTTTTGTGAGCTTGAAACAGTTTGTTAAAATTTCGCACTACCCATACACCATGATTTTTTTTTAAATAATAAAATAAAACGGAATCGAAAAAATTGCCATCGCTGGATTTTTAATTAACTTTGTTTTGCTCAGTTAAATTTATTAATATCTAGCGCGCATTAATTAGCAACAGGTTGGCAGCCCTAAATTCTTATATTTCTCCATATTAATTTGCATTTCCCAGGGCAACAGTAATACATTTTACTAGGGCTGCAGAGCATAAGAAAAGTTAATAATATAATTTCACAAAACACTAAATATATAATATAATAAATGTAATTTTCGTTATATTAATAAAACATAAGTAAGGAAATGTTAATTTATATTATTTAAAATACGGATTTTAAGTAGCATTAAAATTCATTCATTGCATTGAACACTGCAATGTAAATCAAGTGACGTCAATCTCTTATATTTAAGCGCTCTCAGAGAGCACAAACTAGGGGACTGCGCATTGCGTCACCTTGCATTTGTATGGTATCATGAATTCGGCATTCTTATAAGCGAGAGAACATTGGAAAACAACAACAGTTTTCGTTTGCCGGCTGTTTGCAACGCATTTCTTATAAGTGGTCTCCGCATCGCTAAGCATTCGCCTTTTGATTGTTTTTGTTGTTGTGGGCGCGCAATACCACAACAAAATAAAGTAAAGTAAAAACAACAACAACTACAGCAAAATAAAATAAATAAACACAAATCGGAATATTGCGATTCGGAGTGCGTGTTCCGTTAAGGAGTGTGCGATGGCGGTCGAAATAGCTAATAGCTCCACATTATCGCTGCAACCGGCGACCGTGGAGGGGGAGACGCTTCTTGGGCCGTCGCAGTCTTTCCACTGGCAGCTCGAGGATTACGCATACTTTCACAAGTGCGGCGAGATAACCACATCGCCGGACGTGCAATGCTTTGGCTTCAATTGCGCCTTCTGTCCGGCAATTTGCCTGCAGTTCTCGGTCTTCATCGACCACATCCGCGGCCAGCACATGCAGGACATGCGTCGACGCTACGAAGGAGCCGACGACAAAATCGAACAAACAACGCAAACAGATTTGAGCCCAACGATAGCGAACATGCACATGGACACTCATGTATTCCAGCTGGACACAACAACAACAACAACAGGAACAACAGGACATCAGACACCTTCAGCGGAGGCCACAACAAATAAGCGCACAAAGAAATCGAATTGGAACGAAACTTTGGGGCTGCTAGACATGAACATGGACATGGGCCTAGACCTGGTTAACATTGTGCAGACACAACAACAACAATTGCAGCTAAGCAACATGAGCCCAGCAACAACAACAATGCCGACCACAGCCGAAATAGACTTCGTTTATGTTATGGAAAACCCATTGCCGCCATCGCCGCCACCCTCGGCTGACATTTCTAGCGACGAGCAGGGTCCGCGACTGCACTCGATGGATCCATTCGAAATGTTGCACGAGGCGGCCGCCATCACAGCTGTCACACCCACGCCCACGCCCACACCCAAGGCGTGGGAGGCGGACTCCAGGGGCGCTGTCAGTGTGCCCACACCGCCTCGATACGAGACGCGGCGCGTGGTAAGTTAATCGTTGATTCTTTGCCCACCGCTCTTCGCGTCCCTTTCCAGCCCAATGTGGTCCAATGCGCCATTTGGCTGTCGTTTTTAACGTTGTTTTTATGCCCCTCTGTAATGCAAAAATGGGTTTCCGTTGTTCTTTAGCCCTTTTGTAAATAAGCCCGACACGACCTTCAAAATAACGGCCCATTAGCCGCTACAAAAGCAGCCACAAAATACTAAAAAAAAAAATAAAAAAATACAGTGTCGCATTTTTTGGATACTCCACAGCTATGCAGCTCATGGGGTATGCGCTGTCCTTAGCGATGAGTCGATGACCTTCTAACATTGACATTTTTGCATATAAAAAAAAAATAAATAACCAAAGCCTGTTTAGCGATTGCTAAAAATATTGAAATATTCGCGACCTATATTTCAAATGAAGAGATTTAATTAAAAGCAAGTTAAGAACGTTGAGAGCGTTGCAGTCGGTGTCAGAAAAGCTCAGAAACTTGAAAAATGAGAGCGCGCTGTAGATAGTATTTAAAAACTCATAAGAAAAATATCTAAAAAACAAAAGAAATAATAAAAAATATATTTTTCAATTAATTTTACAAATGTAACGAATTAGAATTCGAACCTGGTTTCATTGATACAGAAACATAGGTTGTCGGACCGAAACAAAAAGCGGAGTTCGAGCTATGGACCTAAACAATGTTTAATTTTTTGTTTGCAGCCATGATATATCACTGAACTATTATATTTTTTACTTTTGGATATCTTGAAAAAAGTAAATATTTATATATAATTAATGCTATTAGTTTTATATAATATGTACTTATAGTTTTCTGTTTAATAGGTATTTCATAGTCGGCTCCTCTATCTACAAATGATTTCGTTTGTTTTTTATGTCCACGCTTGTTACCCGTTTATCCCGATTTTCAACTTGGGGGTCTAGAGATAGAGATGAGAAGAAGGCGCGTTGCGCAGACAGTTCATCAGCTGCACGAGATTGTTGCTATTTTTACTTGCGGACTACGCGACGCAGTTTTTATTTAATATGTTTTCTTTATTTTTTTGGTTTTCCACTTGTTTGGGTTTCAACATAAATTTTTTTTTGTGGAAATATATATTTGACGCCAAGAGCAACAAAAGCTTCAGCGACAAAAACAAACTTTTATTTTTTCAAAGCAAACACAATAATTTATGTGCTCACACAATAAATACAACAGAAGCGTAGAAAACCGCATTCGATTTGGCAGTTTTTTTTTATTATATTAGGAAACAAAAAAATTAAAAAGTTTTTTTTACCGCCAGTAATAAAACTAAATGGCAATTAAACGAACATTTCAGTAAGTTGAAAAAAAAATATGTAGTTTTAAATGAGCAAATAATTCAGTATGGGGAAAAATAAATAGTTTAAATAAAACCACTTACAAAAATTCTAAAAAATATAGCAAATGCGGTTAAAATGCAGTTGCAATGAAAACATTGTAAATTTTTTATTAATAATAATAACTGTAGCGTCTATTTATATATCAAATCGAACTATATTTTTGTTGCATGATATAATATTATAAATATATGATATAATATTGGCTTTAATAAACTATAGTTGTGGCTATTACCTATAGTAGTTGAATATTTAATTAAAAATTTTTTTTTTAATTATTGCTTAGCCTTGCTGTCATTAGTATTTAAAATTGAGCAGATTTATTAGTTTTAAAAGTACATATTACTATCATATTTAATTTTTCTAATTTTTTGTAATGCCTCTGAGCATATTTATCAATTATAAAGACATATATTCCTTTCTTATTACATTTTTCAACTGGTTTCATATTCTTTTAATTGAGCATATTTATCAGTTATAAAGATATATATTCCTTTCTTATTACGTTTTCCGACGGGTTTCATAATCTTTGCGTATATATAGATCAATATTTAAAATAGCAGATGCAATCCAAAATTGGACATGTGCAGTAAATATGCATAAATGGTGTTAATGCGGCAAAGATACACACACACACACACACACACACACATGTTCACCATATAGTATATATATATATATATATATATATATATATATATATGTATGTGCACAATTTTTGTGGCTGTATATACAAAATATTTAATTTGATGCGCGTTAAATTTGTGTGCCAAAAGTGAATTTTCAGATGTGGCCTGGAAAACTGCAGTCAACTGGGGGGCAGATTGTAAAATTCCCAGCGAATGAAAGTGAATTATTTTTTCACAAATAATGGATAATTGTGTTATCTGACAATCAGTGAAGTGATGCAAATAATAAATAAATGTATGTTTACATAGGGGTATATACAAACAAAAATTTCATAATAAAAATAGTCATTATTTTCAACTTTGTCCATTAGAATGTGCTGCTATTTATTTATAGATTCAGGCCATGCAGCATTATCGCTTAACCCCCCAACCCATGCCATGATATCAGACTAGAATCGACGAAATAACAGAACTTATTGAAACACAATTGTTGATATTGTCACAGACGAGCTATACAAAAAAAAATTCTATACAATAAAAGTAATAGCACTTTTCCCGTCGGGGAACTTTTATACACATATGTACATATATTTTGTTTTCTTTTTTATCAATATGGGTAGGTCTGGGGGCGCATTTGCCTGTTAACGTTGACGTCGCTATTATCTATAAACCGAAAAAGTCAACAAACAAGCAAATTATCTATGTTTCGATTAGGCAGACATTCTATATACACTACGCACAGTGGTATTTGTGCATTGATATACGCACAGAATAAGTACACACTTAATTATAACCTCCACCATTAACAAGTCGGGTTTTACCGACTGCCTTATACTCGTTCAGTTTCTTAATTATTATTGTTATTTTGAAAATCTTTAAAACTGCGCGAGATAGTGGTAGTTTTAGAGTAGTTTTGCGATTTGCGATTGAAAATGTATTGATTTTGAATATAGAATCGATGTTTATTAAAAATCATGACCAGAATTCCCTCAAACAAAATCGATTCAGTTTTGACAAATTTTTGGGTGTTTGAAATATTATACGGTATGATATGATATGTGTCCGAGAGCTTTACATGTCCAAATATTTCTCAATTTTGGCATGATTTTTGACCAAAAATTCGAGCTCTTTATAATCATAATAAATCTTGTTTTTTTATACTATTTGTGGCCAGTAAAATCGATTAAAAATGCAAACTCGCAATTTTAAATTTTGAAAAAAAATTTTTTCAAAATGTGTAAGGGGAACCCCATGATTTTTTCCAAAAAAATCAAAAAAAAATTTTTTTTTCAAAAATGCTTTGATTTTAAATGTAGAATCGATGTTAATGAAAAATCATGACCAGAATGCCATCAAACATGAAAATCGGTTCAGTTTTGACAAATTTAGGGGTGTTTGAAGTATGATACCTAAGGGTCCGAGAGTTTTACATGTCAAAATTTTTATAAATTTCGACATGATTTTTGACAAAAAATTTGACCTCCTCAGCATCAGGTTAAATGTTGTTTTTTATACTATTTGTGGCCAGTAAAATCGATTTAAAATGCAAACTCGCAATTTTAAATTTTAAAAAATTTATTTTTTTTTTTGAAAATGAGTAAGGCTTATTTTTTTCCCAAAATATCAACAAAAAAAGTTTTTTCAAAAATGCATCAATTTTGAATATAGAATTGATTTAAATGAAAAATCATGACCAAAATGCCATCGAACATGAAAATCGGTTCAGTTTTAACTAATTTATGGGTGTTTCAAATCTGATACATTTTTATATATTTTGCGTTTGATAATTATTATTATTGTAATTATTAAACGGTTTAAATGTTTATTTTTATTTTATATGTTTTCTGAACAATGCATCTACCTAATATCTACTTATTATTTGACTATGATTCTAAGTTCTCTTATATAATGGCATTCGATATCTCCAATGTGCATGTGCACATTGTGAAATGTGATGTGAAATTGCAATCGGTTGTCCAGATCACTCGCTAGACCAAACAATCCCAGTTCAATCAACCATAGAGAATCTCTCCTACTTACCGGCAGCGTCGGCGGCGGCGATATCAGGGCCCCTTGTGGGCAATAAAATAATTTCGATTTTTGTCGATGTTTGTCCGCTATTTAAGCAGCTCCACAGATAAGGCGAACAGGTTGCACAGTTCTCTAAGGAGGTTTTAATGTTCATTTAAACACCGGTAAATTGGTATTTTTAGAGCACCTATCATAAAACCTATCGCAACGTTTCAATTGGAACGCATAAATCATTGGTCGAGTGGAGCATTGAAGTGTGGAAATTGCTGAATGATCGTCTTTATATATAAAAGACTATATAAATTGGAACGTTATCCGCGAGAACGAAAGCACCTATGACACACACAGTGATAAACATCAGTATATCTTTAGTACCTTCATTTAATTTCAATTACAATGGAAATTAACATTGCTTTATTTTTAAAGATCCAAAATCATAAAATTATTCAACAGCTATGTTTTTAGTATATATCTTTAGAGATTAAGGTTTCAAACTTATGATCAATTTTGTAAATAAATTAATATATATTTAGAGAGGTATAAATATAGTACGTTCTTCAAATTTAAAAAAATGCTTGTTCTTTATCTTTCAACAAGAAAAATATATTTTAAACTAAGTACAGATAACTTATTGTAAAAACCTTTGATACTTAAGAGAGACATAAACATTCCTGAAATAACAATTCAAGGCAAAAGAATTTATGCGGTAATCATCCGATATAAAAATTAATATAAAGCTATTTGTACATTAAACATAATTAATATTTTATGTAAATATTAATAACCCAACTTAGTTAGGTTAGGAGTTTTTGCATACTGTTTTACATGGTAGAGAAATATTAAATATATTTTTGAGCAGGGTATCATCAATTAAAGGGAGCCTTTAATTATAAAATTTTCATTGTTTCCTGGTCATGTTTAAACCCAAAGTTTTATGAGCACACTAATCATGTTCAAACAAAATCAAAAACAAAATAAAATCTAAATAAATAACTTTTGTTTTTATCAGTTGCAGTTATTAAATAATTAACATGTTTAATTTAAGATTCACTTAGCATGTTTTAAAGTTGAGCCTTTTGGGGTATCGCCGATATCGAGTTCTGGTTTCACCCACGCACACCTGTCTCAGGTGCTCTGATCGATCAGCTGATTTATCGTCTTCGGTTTTTATAATCAGTCTAATTAAATTACTACCGCCTTGTGACTGACTGACGAAATTATTTACTTATAGTCTCAGTTTTCGATACACTGTGAAAATAACGAAAATAAGTTAATAACGTCGCATTATGGCAGAAATTGATTGCATCGAATACTTGCGCCGTATTATCTCTGATTTTGACTTGAGTACTACTGCATGTGCTGCGATATCGGGGGGGCTATCGGGGGGTCTTCGGATCGATGGAACCTCGTGCGTGGCAAAAACTATTGTGTACACGTGTCTCAAAGCTTTAGAGAGGGTTTACGTCCAAAATTTCCACCACACTTTGTGAGCAAGAGTCTTTTGTCTATACCCTACAATAATAGCATAGGGTATAATAATTACAATTACAAGCGCTGTATTTTTTTATAACAATTTTTTTTTATCTATGTATGTCATTGCAATTTTGAAATTGCGGCAGGCAATATTTTATATTTCATACCATGGTCTTGCGTGCTGGTAATCGTAGATTTGTTTAGGGTATCTATTAGTTGAGTTTTGATTGCTTTGCTTTTGTGGCTCTTGCATGTTTTGCGACCTTTTGCGCTCTTGGTTAGCGATTATCATATGAACATATTTAAATTTTTATGGCATATTTTGCCCTGTTTTGTTTATGTAGCATACAAATGAGCGCCACAAATGCCGTGTGTGCCACATGATGAGGAAAAAAACGTGCAACGTTGTTGCGAAGGCAACTAATATGATTATTTTTAACGCAAAGTTATCCGTTTCCATTTATACGTTATCATTTAATCAATAAACATTTAAACTATTTAATCAGATTTTTAGTTTTTTTCAATTTTGTACAAAATTATCCATTCCCGTTTATATTTTGTACATTCCCGAAAATTGCCATAAATCCCGCTAATAACGGTAATGTATGCCCTGCATTTAATCAATCAAATTGAAACAAACACTCAGCATTTAAATTAAACAAGCTAAGTGTAATCAACATAAACAAAAACTATTTAATGCAACTTGCGACAGTTTGACACCATTTTAGAGCGATGTCTGGCGATGTTTATTGAGGCCAATGTTTTATAATGGTATTAAACGTGTATTAATGGCATTACCATGAATCTTTTATTTGCACACGCAGACAGACACCAAAAGCCAAAAGCCATCGAAACCAAAAACAACCAACCCACCCACATGTTGTCACGCATACCGAAACCCGTTAGCGAACCCGTTCTAATTGCCGCTTCGGGGGTCGCTTTGGTTGGGCCGACATTTTTCCCATCCGATAATTAACAATTGGTGCTGCAGCAAAGAGAAATGCCTTTTGATTAATTTGTGGAGCAGCTGTGGCTGGCACACCGAGCAGTTACCCGCATATTTTGTGTCATCTGCGTCTGCTAGTGCCAAATGCAATAAACAATCATTTTTAATTGAGCAGCGACATCAAAACATCAACATCGCCAGCGACGCTACTCTGTTCAAAAAAAAAAAAAAAGAAAAAATAATAACAATGCGGCTCGAGGTCGAAACGATGACGCAGCTGCCTCTGGAGTCCACTTGGACTCCGTGCATGATATTGATATGGCCGCATGGCGCGATCCGGATGACTCTTATCAGTGAACATTTCTACTCAAAGTGTTATATAACCTATTGCGCTAGCTGTGCGAAATGTTGTTTTTGCCATTTTATAAGACACAAAAAACTCAATCATTTAGAGTCCAACTTTGGATGACTCCCTCTTTCGAGTATTATTATTAAATGTTTACAAGTTCTTCAGTTTCGATATTATATAGATTTGTCAGTAAGAAAAGTAAAGATTTCCATACTTTTTTTTAAACACATATACTCCTATAATTAATAGAGAATACCTTAATGTAAGAAAATACTTTATATTTTAAAGACGTCTTTGTCTTCCACACAAAGTAGAAAATACTTTGTAAGAAATCTTTACTATTTGTCAACAAAAGTTTGATAAATTTTAATTTTTAACTTATTAAATTTGAAAAAAAAAATTTTTTTTAAGTTTTGCAAAATATTTTTATTGGAAAAATAACCACACAGGAACCCCATATTCTTAACATGCTTGTTTAATAGATAATATGCTATACTGACATATTCTTTGACTCTTAAAAAAAGCATTAATTCATATCCAAGTGTAACCGGCTACGAAATACTCTCTTTACAGTGCAACAACATATTTTAACAGAAGAAAACGGCTCTAGTGATTATTGTATATATATATTTTTTTGAAAATAATTTTTTGCAATTTGATTTTGATTTTTGCTTGCATAAAAAACAATTTCAAGGCAAGGCAAAAAAGGAAAATTTTAAGAATTGCAATTATATTTTAAATTGGTGCTTGACCAATTTTCCACGTTTTTGCCCTTTTGTAATTTCCTGTGTTCTTCCGTTTCTTTGCTGCCTCGCTGTACACTGCTCTGGACGGTTCTAACGAGTTTCGACCCCTTTCCATTAGAGAGCATATAAATAAACATAAAACAGAAAACCTAACTTGCTAAATGGGTCTGCGATCGGGTTTCAATTCGCTTCAGTCTCGAGCAGACGCTATTCATGCCATTGTTGTTGTTGTTGTTGTGAATACTTTTTTATTGAATTTTTATGCAATTTTGTTAACTGGATCAATTATTTGAATTGCGTGTTCAGTAAACAGACGCCGCCGTGACGCAGAGACCCCATCAATAGTGGGCAGCGGTCAAGCCCCCCAAACTAACAGGCCACACCCAATTTGAGAAAACCAAACCCAATCCGTTGTGGCCTGGCCCTTACGGAGAACTGAAATATAAACTGGAAACTTGTGTGTTTTGCCCATTGTTGGGCACGCTCTACAAATTGCGCGCCTTTGCTGCAAAAACAAACAACAAACAGCTGCTAAACCAAATGCTGAAACTACCTATATACCCATGAATATATGTATATATACCCATGGTTCATATAAACTTACCCTTAGCACTCATAATTTCTACCTGAGAGACAACGTGAAAAGCCACAAACCTTAAGGGAGCTTAAAACAATTTTTTTTATTTATTTGCTTTCGGGGAGTTCGGACTAGTTTTTTTTTGGGGTGTGTTCGCTCGAGAGGGCATTACTTATTTCTTGCATTTCCATGCTCTGTTCGAGCTCGGCTATTTATTTTGCTCTTTTTGCGGTATTTCAAATTGCATATTTGATTGGGGTCAAGGTCTGAAATGGTTCAGTTGTTCAATTAGCTGAAAAGCACCATGAGTTTTGTGTGTTGTGAAAAGGTGAAGGCTCGACAGCCAATAAGTTTCACTGACCAGCACACAAAAAAAAAAAAAAAAAAAAAAACAACAAGTAAAAATGCAGGCGGAAGTAACCGACTGCGCAATACTCGTTTAAATAATAAAAGCTTAAAATATTCGTGTGCGTGGCTAAAACTATTCAAATATTCGAACTGTTTTTTAAATTTATTTTTTATATTGTAAAAAATATAGATTGTATCCAAAAATGTTGATATATATCCCAAGTTTCAAGTTATACGAACAGAAATATATGCCATATATACCTATATATACCATGTTCTCTTCCCTAATCATTTAATCATTCATTTAAGTGCCGAACTCTCTAAATAACTCCCCAGTTAGTTTAGTTTCTATTTACATTAAAGAATATATTTTTTAATACTAACGTCTTTTTATTTATCTAAAGGTTCTCAATTAGCCGTAATTAGGGCCACATTTAGGCAAATAAAATAACAATAAAATAATAGATTTTAGGGAATTTAGGCTTTAAAGCTTAATATTTATATTTATTTAATAAATAAAAAATAAAAAAAAGAAAGGCATTGCAAAAAACTAATATACTCTCTTCACTTCGTGAACGAGTATACAAATTATAATAAATGCCTTGTCATTAATCAGTTGAGCTGTGCTCATCCTCTCTTTTGCATTTATTGATCCGAACTGCATTATAAAGCTATTTAATGGAAGGGTATAAAACATTGCTTAAGCTGTTTACTCTGTAAAAGTTTGTATGAATTATAAAACGATTTCTTTGTTTATTTAAATCGTTCATACAATTATTCTTTATTATTGAAAATCGAACAAAAACAATACTGTAAAATCGCGTCAGCAATTGCAGCACTTGTTCACTTAATTCAAGACAATCAGGCGACAACTTCAATATGCGATTATGGCCCAAAAACAAAAACAAAAAACAATAAAAAACGAAGCTACTTTTTTCCGCACTTTACTCAGCTTAACTAGCGAGAACCGGATAATACTGAATGTAAATAAATTCTTGCATGCCATAAAGATTTGCCACTCCGAGATATAAAACTCGATCGGTTGTGCATCAGTTGGAGCTGTGGAGAAAATGGGGTCCAATTTGACAGCTGCTGTCAATTGTCGCATTAAGAAAATACACAAGAATTCTGTCTCTAATAGACTTTACTGCCATAAATACAGTCGGATGCATATGTTTGTTAACTTATGCAATACCATCTCGAAGATCAAAACATCTCAAATTCCACCTGCAATACAAAAGTTTTAAAGACTTTTAAAACGTCTAAAATTGGATAGTCTATTTAAATATGACATAGGTCGAAGAAATTATGGTTATATTCTTCAAAAAACTTTCGGTTAATAAAAAACAATACTTAAATCATTCAAACTTAAATTAATTCACAAAAATATTGGGGTAATTGGGGTTAATGCAAATAATTATTTAAAATTTAAAAATTGCCCCTACAATAATTAAAATTTTAAGTTAAAACATAACAATTGCGGTCCTAAGTAAAAAATTATCTACTTAATTTAGGAACATAATTATTATTAATAGATAAAAATTCTATATTCATTCTATATATGGCTTATAGGGTCATCTAAAAACCAGTCGATTTTGGATTTCGGAGACTACCAGACCTAGAAAACTAAACGTATACTTGTTATAGTTTCGTATATATCATAAGCATATTACGTTTAGTTAAAAATGAATATTTATCGGTTCTTTGAGCATTAGTCATTAGAGCATTTGAGCACTACAACCACCAAATTTGACTCAATAATTTGTGGATTTGAAATACTTTCCCAGTCTCGAGTAATTAATAAAGCAACTCAAATACTTCAGACTTGATCTTCACTTTGTACATAGATTTAAATCTAGAGCATTCGAAGTGCTCAAATTTCATAAACATTTCCAAAGTGGGATCCGCAGTCCCTTAGAAAATTGATCACCATGCGGCATTCGTTTGTTTGTATGGGTGTGTGTGTGAGTGTGAAGTTGTTTATGAATGGAAAATTTTAAGGACATAAAGCATAAGTTATATGTTAAGCATATCAAGTCATATAGAAAAATTTCCGTCATGATCTCTTTCGTACCCAAAAAACACAACAAAGACCGTGAACGAGTATAGCGCAGTCAGTAACACCCGGCTGCAACGTTTTTGTTTTTTTTTTTATAAATTTCTTGTATGATCTTTTATCATGTTATATTCAATTGTTGTGGGTAACTGATAAAAATATTGCGAAACTTCCCTCAACTGATCTAAATACGAAGAAGCTCGGCATCGGATGACCCACGCGGTATGCCCTTGAATTATTCATAAATTTTATTCATGCCCAACACAAACAAAAGACATCTATAAATATGTGTGTGTGTTTTTATACCCTGAACCCATTAAAAATGGGTAAAAACAAGGGTATAATGATTTTGTGCAAATGTATGTAACAGGCAGAAGGAGGCATATCCGAAACCATAAAGTATATATATTCTTGATCAGGATAAACAGCCAAGTCGATTAAGTTATATTCGTCCGTTTGTCCAGCTATCTGTATGAACGCATTGATTTCGAAAGCAACAATTTCTAGAGACTTCAACTTTTCGATTGTAGTCTCAACCATGGCAAGTTTATTGCAAATGATCGATAAGTTAATAAAAATCGATCAAAACCTACAACTTTAAATTTTCAGGTGTTTTTTTTCTCGCACTTAAAGATTCAATTAAAAGTTACTTTAAGATCAAGAAACACAGTTGTGATCAAAGAACAAAGAATAGCGTAGAGTAAAGTATCTTCTAGTCGGGAGTACCCGACTATAGAACTTTTACTTGTTTAAATACGACAATTCGCTGGCAACTTGAGCTTTAGGAAATCCAAAGCAATAATAGATGTGTACATATATATTCAACGCATATATAGATGTATGGGTATCCGTATTTTGTTGTAGTTGTAACTAGGTTTGGATGTGTGTGCAATGTGCGATAAGCCATGTGGATGACGGCGAGGGCGACGTCGGCGCAGAAATTCCGAAAGGCCAATAGCCGCTGATATTGGATACTACAGGAGGCGCGTGGTGGGGGCAGGGGGACTTTCCCTTTTTGTGTACACGATCATGTGGCTGGCTTTGTTTGTGCGTGCGTATCCGTAAGATACAAATATATTTACTTATGCGAATTGTATTTGTTCTTTCCAGGCAATGCAGCGCAAACTGCTCGATGCGGAAAAACAAAATGCAACAGAAGAGCAACAACAACAGCTTCAGCAATTACAACAACTTTTGCAGCAGCAGCAACAACTGGAGGAGAATGTGCTTGAGTTAACTCCGCCAGCCACGCCCCCAACACCAATGCCGCCCACCTCGCCAACCAGCAGCGTCGCGAGCAGCATTGACTTGAAGTTGGTGAGCAAACAAAATAACACACAAAATCAACAGCCTAGCAACTTATGCAATTACAAACGTTGACCTCTTTTTTCACTCTGCCCCCTCTCCCTTCTCCCCCCTCTCCTCTTCAGCGCACCCGTCGCGAACTTGAGCGGAATCGAGAGTTCGTCGCCTCCCTTCTGCTGGCCTACGAGCGCAACGAGAAACTCTGGAATCCCAAGCATCCGGATTACAAATACAATGCCAAGCGCAGCGTCTACGGCGAACTGGCCGCCCCGCTGCAGGCCGTCTTCCAGATACCGCTAACCGGTGCCGAAATCTTCGCCGTGCTCAAGGAGCTGCGCAGTCGCTACAGACGCGAGCTCAGCAAACTCAATTCTGTGGGCAGCAAGTTCAAGTCACGGCTCTGGTACTTTGAGAAAATGCACTTTCTGCGTGGTGTCATCGAACACAAGAGGGCCGAAAGGGAGGCAAAGGTGAGTCCCACACATAACACACACAACTGGGATAATTTTCAAAAACTGCATTCCCACTGGCAAGCTAGTAAATCAACCCTAAAGTTGTCAAAACTGAACCGATTTTCATGTTTGATGGCATTCTGGTCATGATTTTTCATTAATATCGATTCTACATTTAAAATCAATGCATTTTTGAAAACAAAAATTTTTTGATTTTTTTTGGAAAAAATCATGTACTTACACATTTTCGAAAAAAAAATTTTTCAAAATTTAAAATGGCGAGTTTGCACTTTTAATCGATTTTTTCGGCCACAAATAGTATAAAAAATAACATTTAACTTCATTCTGAGAGGATCAAATTTTTTGTCAAAAATCATGTTAAAATTGAGAAAAATTTTGACATGTAAAGCTCTCGGACCCATAGGTATCATATTTCGAACACCCCAAAATTTGTCAAAACTGAACCAATTTTCATGTTTGATGGCATTCTGGTCATGATTTTCAAATACATCGATTCTACATTTAAAATCAATGCATTTTTGAAAAAAAAATTTTTTTTTGGTAAAATCATGTACTGCCCCCTTACACATTTTCAAAAAAAAAATTTTTTCAAAATTTAAAATTGCGAGTTTGCACTTTTAATCGATTTTTTCGGCCACAAATAGTATAAAAACTAACATTTAACTTCATTCTGAGAGGGTCAAATTTTTGGTCAAAAATCATGCCAAAATTGAAAAAAATTTTGACATGTAAAGCTCTTGGACCCATAGGTATCATATTTCGAACACCCCTAAATTTGTCAAAACTGAACCGATTTTCATGTTTGATGGCATTCTGGTCATGATTTTTCATTAACATCGATTCTACATTTAAAATCGGTGCATTTTTGATTTTTTGAAAAATATTGATATTTATCGATTTTAGAAATACACTTACTCTTTTATACGGTTAGAGTATACTATCAAAAATGCGACGAAGAAAATCCTTTAGATTTCTTTTCATAGCCCCGATCTTCCTTCACAGAGCGAATCTGCGGAAAGCGAAAAATCAAGTGAAACGGATAATGAATCGATAACAAAGTCTGCGCAATATCGCGAGGTTCTCAGCTGCATAATAGATGCATTTAGGCGTCAGGAGAGTCTGTGGAATCCGCAGCACCATGAGTACAACAACTGTTGCAAGAAGGAACTGTACCGGGACATCTCGGCGGAACTGCTCGACGAGCTGAACTACGAGATGAGCGGGGAGGAGTGTTACAAGGAGATGCAGAAGCTGCGCACGCGCTATCGCAAGGAGCTGCGCATGGTGATCAAGCACAAGGGCCTCTATCTGCCAAAGCTTTGGTGCTACGATGAGCTCGAGTTTCTGCAGAAAATACTCCAGGAGCAAATCTTCAATAAGATAAGCAAGGTAAATCAATTATATATATTAAAAATTTTAGCATGAAATTATCTTTTACGTATCTGTTTCAGAAAAAGGGCGTAGTGGAAACGAATCACAGGACCAAGTTCATCAATGCCAGCAGCATAATTTTCGACACGCAGGACGATCAGTTGCAGTTCGTGGAGATTTACCGCAACTATCCGGCTTTATGGGATGTGGATCATCCCGACTTTCGCTCGAATGCATATCGCAGTCAGGCCCTGGGGCAAATGTTGGAGGAGCTCAACACCACATTTCAGGGCGCGTATACGCTGGCCCAGCTGGAGAAGACTCTATTTGAGCTACGCAAGGACTTCTCAGTGCAGAAACGTAAGATCCTTACGAACGCCTCGGGCTCCAGCAGTATTCCGCTGCTGCACGCCAAACTGGGCCAGTTTCTCGAACAGAACCTGGGCCCCTTCCGATGCGATGTCTGCGCGGAACTGATCAAGACCTGCGATCAGTACAAGGTGCATCGCTCTGGCCACGATGGCACACAGCCATTTATTTGCACACTGTGCGGCAAAGGCTTCCAAATGCCGTGCAATCTGACGGTGCATATACGGCGCCACAGACGCGACTTTCCGTACGCCTGCGAGCAGTGCGACAAGCACTTTGCCACCTCCACCGAGGTGGCCATACATATGCGCACCCACACCGGCGAGCGGCCCTACATCTGCGATCTGTGCGGCAAGTCCTTCAAGACGTGGTCGTTCTTCGATATCCATCGGCGCACCCATCTCAACCAGTCGACGTTCCATTGCCCCATCTGCGACAAGGGCTTCTATGAGAAGAATCGCTTCACCGATCACATGAACGCCCATTTGAATATTCGCAAGCATTTGTGCACCGTCTGCGGAAAGACCTTCACCACATATGGCAACCTGAAGAAGCACACCGAACTCCATCTGGCTGTGAAGAAGTACAAGTGTGCAGCCTGTGGCAAGCGATTTGCCCAGTTCGCCAGTCTGCGCTGGCACAGAAAACGTGTCCACACTTCAGAGCAGCAGCAACAACAGCAGCAGCTGGAGGAGCTGGAAATGGAAGTGGAGGCCGAGGAGCAGGCATAGAGGAAAAACTCAACCATGACACTTGAAAAGTCAGCAAATAAACGGATGCCTTCGTATTTACAACGCAATTAAATTGAGTTAGTTTTGTGGACAAGTACTTAGAGATATGTACTCCCTGTAACTTGTGTACTTATATATATCGAAGTGATCTAAAATTACTTACGCACTAACTACTTTTCTATGCTGTGTGCCTTTTAATTCTCTACTATTGTAAGCTAATGATTAGTTAACATTTTAGATTTAAACTACTGCCTGTAGACATAATTGTCTAATTCTAGCAGGTCTTTCAAATATGCGATCTCAACATAGTGTAAATAATAAAATCTAGATATGAAATGAATTATATAATCTTCAGTTAAAGTCGTTTTAAAGTCGTTTTAAAGTCGTTAATGAAAGTAACATAATATTTACTTAAAATAAACTTTATTATATTTTAAGGAGTTTATATACTCATCAAGTCCATTTGTAGCATTTTAGTTTTAAAGCTGGAACAACTAAACAAATAAAAATGTATGCCATTATATATATATAAATATATATTCATAAGAAATTAGTATGTTATAATGATCTCTCTTTTGATTTCAATAGAAGTTAATTATATTTTATACTTAAGAATGTTCAATATGATATTATCAAAGCGAGAAATATATATCAGAAAATCGAACTTATGTTTTCTTTTTATTTAAGTTTTCCAAGCCTTACCATGGAAATGGATTTCGCTAAATACTATATTATATCTTTTTAAATGTATCCTCAGGGTGTCATTTTTTTTAACATTTTCAGAATTGAATTTCACTAATTAGTCGCAATAAAATTAATTGCACCAACGGCTTCTGTGTCAATAAACAAAGTGAGAAGCGCAGAAACGAGAAGCAAATAATGGGCGTACAAAAATTGATATTACAAAATGATTCAAAAGCTTATCTCTCACTGTAGATATCAAAGAAACGGCGGCAAATTAACAGTTCAATCAATTTATAAGTGTATAAAAAATGTATTATTAAAATTTATTGAGAGCCTTGTTGTGGCTAATTGTTTATAATTAATTAATCTTAGCGTATCTTTGGCCGTATGAGCATTTGTACGGACTTTAAGGTCTTAAAGCTGTACCAGCGATCCCAAAAAATGCCCTGTTCATCGTCCATCTGTCTTCTAAAGTATTTTCCATTCAGATTGCTTAACAGAAATTTCAATAATTATCACAAAATCAAACAGTTTTTTTTTGCGGAACTCACCTGCGAGAGCAAAAATCATACCACCACGCCCCGTGATGATATTCAGCGCAATTGATGTGGGTGAACTCGTCGTTGTCCCTGTCGAAGGTTGAGAATTTCATTTTGTCGTGGGTGCGCATCGCATCGCTGGCATTGCCATGGAAATTGCCCAGCAATTTCATCTCGTAGCCCTCCTCCTCGCTGCCAATAACGAAGTCATCGTAGAGGGCATATCGGTTCGTGCCATTGAACAGGCGCAGCGATATGAAAAGCTCGTGGGCCTGGAACGTGGTCAGCCTGTGCAGTTTTTCCAAGCCGATGAAGAACTCGCCATTGAGTTTGCCGAAACCCTTGCGGTACTCGGTCCAGTTGCGATAGAAGTCCACAGATCCGTCCAAGCGTCGCTGGATGACCGTCCAGCCCGGACCGGCCGCAGTCAGACCCTCGCAGGGCACCAAGAAGGGTCGAAAATCGGGCAATTGTATCAAATGTACTCCGGACGTTTTGCCGTAGGGCAGACAGCTGTTGGTGGCCGCCTCCCAATCAGCCAGCAAGTCATCTTTTCTCTCTCTAATCTTGTATTCCAACGACTTTACCCGAGCTTTCAGTTCCCTTATCGTTGCGGCATTCGATGCATTTTGCTTTTTGTACAAACCGAGCAAATTCTGTTTTCGCTTCAGTCTGGTTTCATTAATGCTGCTATTCAACTGCAGGCTTCTTATCTGTGCGTCCCTTTCGCTTAAAATGAGTGCGAAAGAAGCGTTCTGGGTCTTGCACAGTTCCAGCTCTTCGTGATATTTTTTGAGCTCACTTTCATCGAACTTATCCCTGGACTCCAATTGAATAATTTCGTTCTCCTTGTCCTGGATGGTGGCGGCGTTTTCGGCCAACTTGGACATGTAAACGTCCAACAGATCATTGAGATCATCCTTACTGATGCTGATTGTCTTGTGCGCATCTATTTGAAATTCCGCCAATTTCGGTTTGGGTGTAACTGTCTGATTAACTAGGGGCGCCTGGATTTGTGTTGTGTTCTGGCACTTTTCCGTTTTATTTTTCACTTCGCGTGTGCAATTGTTTGTGGAAACATTCTTCTTAGTGCTGGATATTCCAGAAATGCCTTGTAAAGACCACGGAATAACTAATATGATCAAAAACACGATAAAACTGGTTTTGTCGTCCATTATAGTACATTTATAGCTTTGAACATGCGAGGCACTTGACGCAATACTGAACAATACCCACAAATCAAATGACTATTTTATAGTAAATATAATTCAGGAAGTAAAACTGAGCTTGTGTATGATAAGAAGTTCGCTGCAATATAGGAACGTGCACTTGAGATTTTGAATCTGATTCAATTGCTAAAGGATGCAAACACGGAACTAGTTTAATCATAATTTATGAACAAACATTATATTTTATAGCAAGCTCTTTATGTGTGCAAAATATTTAATTCTTTTGTAAACGAAAAATTATTTAATTTTAAAAAGTTGTAACATCATTTTTATGTATTTAAAAAAAATCCTGCAATGTTAACCCCGTATAAAATTAAATTATATAATGCATATTAAGGGAAAATAAGACTTGAGATTTAAATAAGTGCGCTCTTGCAGTCGAGTTGGCAGCGCCGCGAGTGTACGTTTGCTTGCCTATAATGCCATCCCTTTCCCACGTATTAACTACCAGTCTTTTCAGTATACAGAATTTTTCTGAAAGAAAGTAATATGTGATTTGAGCTCCGTAAAAATATTATTAAACGGCATTTATCAAATATCATATGTATTAAAATATTTGGTAAAAACATATCTGTACTCCGGCAAATATCATACAGCAGATTCTGTAAATCTATAAGCTGAAAAATCAATAGCAATTGTTGCCTAAACGCGATTCCAATTGAAACCAAAACCAGTTTTCGTTCCGAGGCGACTTTCTCAACTTCGCCGATTCAAACACATCGCGTACGTCAGCAAGTGCAGTCGCATTTTGTAAAGAACTAAGTGAAAGATACAAATTAAACAACAAAAATTACTAAAAAATATAAATTATCAATAAAACAACAAAGTTAAGCTAAAAGCCAAAATTAACGTAATGAATTTCGGGTCGAAAAATTTGTTTAAAATATCATATGAAAGAGCTGAGAACAAAGGCCAGCTCGGGTGCTCCGCTGGCCAAAGCAGCGCAGCCGCTGCTGCAGCTGAAAAAACTTGATGGTGTTAGTGTGCGTGCGTCTGTGTGTCATAGAATCAAGCGCAGCAGCAGCGCAGTCAGCGACGAATTTTCTCTATATGGGAGTGCACTTTTACGAATGCAATTTGAGTGTACAAAGAAAACGAGTCTTTGTTCGTTGGAAAAGCGGCAAGCGAAGGGTGTGTATATATTCTTACAAACATACATACATATGCATGTGTATTTATAGATACAATTTTTGTGTTTATCTCCTTTGTTTGTGTTGCCTCAGTTTATCTTTGCTTCGTTCGATTTCACATGTAAATATGTATTTACAAACAGATGTATGTATATACTTTCAGTTCGTTACTTTGTGTGGCGATGGCGCTCAACGAATTGGGAACACTGGTAAGTAACCTTTAACCCTTAAATAGGTCGTGAAAGTTGCCAGCAGTTTTAACAGCACAAATAACGTAAACTAAATTAGTTTCAATAACTTAAGGCATAGCAATAGCTTTTATAATCATTTTTTATTACAACTCAAATATATTTTCAATGATTTTATCAGCTCAATTATCAGCATAATTATATATATATGATAAAATGCAAGAAACCTTTTTTATTACAATTTGTGACAATTTTTAAAAAATTAGAAATCCAAAAAAAATAATAATAATCTATTCTTCGATTTATGGCAAAGGAATTTTAACTAACATTAAATAAAATTGATTTACTTTGTTTTATTTGCCAGATCTGTCAGGTTTTTAGTCACAGAAATAAAAAGATATGTTATTTTTTTATTTTCTGCCTAATATTCATATCCTGGAAGTTAAGAATTAAGCTATGGTAATATATGGACAATTTTCATGTTAAATGTCATCGAAATAAACTTTTTAGTTATTGTTTTTAACGATTCGTCTCAGAAGTGAATGACCCAAAGTTCTCAACACATACACACACTATCTAATTAGTTTAATTACTTTTCCGTTTGTCCGCAGCGCATCAATTACCTACTTCATAGCAAAACGTTTTCTTACAGTTCAATAAACTCGGGTCAGACGATGGTTTACCAGACGACTGATAAGACTCGTGACGTGGGTTGACCTGCAAGTTCAGTGCGCTGTGTCTGGCAGGATTTGGTATTTATGACTACTATTCTACTTGCTACCAAGCATCGCTAACGACCCACCTTCAACCACCACACATACTAAGTATATCGCGGGCAGCGTAAAAGCGTGTATCATGATACATATATGCATATAAATATATCTATGTCTATGTCCCCATATATAGCGCGTAAGTGTCTTTGCAGATCTCCAACACACCAACCAAAACCAAAACCAAACTACAACAAATCAACGCAGCGCTAATAACAAATTTTCTCTTTTGTCCCCATATCCATACATATATTCAATTGTATTTAATACTATTTAAGTTGTATTATTTATATATGTATAAACCGAAATCATGAAGAAACATTTACAGCGCCCAAATACCAGACTGCCTACGCCTGCGAAGGTAAGAAACTGACTATTGAATGCGAGCCTGGCGACCTCATCAATCTCATCCGGGCCAACTACGGACGCTTCTCGATCACCATCTGCAATGATCACGGCAATGTGGAGTGGAGCGTCAATTGCATGTTCCCCAAGAGCCTCACTGTGCTTAACTCAAAGTAAGAATTATAAAGAACCCAAAGTCATAAATAATCATAATCAGAATCAAAAAAAGAAAAGAATGATAGCATTACTTTAGGTCGATTTTATAATATAATATCACACCTATTATTTCTATGCTTGTGCCTAGTAGTATGTTTTTGAAAGATTTCTCAAAATATTAACAGCATATAGACTTTGATACAGTTCGAAAATGTTTCCTTTATCCACATAACATAAAATTTAAAACCCCTTTGGGTCTAACAAGTTGTTCAAGTAAATGCATAGCACTGATAAATAAAAAATTACAATAATCATATTATACCAACAATAGAATATTTATTGTTATTGTTATTAGTGTTATTCTATTATGTCTTTAAATAGTAAACAAAGATATGGCTTTGAAAGCCATTATATCTAAATATATAGACAAATGTCATACTTTGTATGCAGACTTTGTTTAAATTAATATTATTGTTTTTTGTTTGCCGATTTAAAAAAGAAACATTTGTATAAATGTTTATTGTGGGGATTTCCACTAAAATTAAATTATATTTAACTGTTATTTTAAAATGTGAGTTGAGTTATGTGAAAGTTACTTTAAATAAGATTTATGTCTTAAATTGGATACGAAGGGATACCAAGTACTTAAGTAAATATATTTATATTATGTACGAATCAGTAAACAAATTTAACACGATTAACTAAAACTGACAAAACAATTTTAATCACAGATGTTCGCACAAACAAAGCTGCAGTGTCTTGGCGGCCACCAGCATGTTTGGTGATCCCTGTCCAGGCACCCATAAATATTTGGAGGCGCATTATCAGTGCATATCGGCGGCGCAGACGTCCACGACCACCAACAGGCCTAGCCCGCCGCCGTGGGTGCTCAGCAATGGACCGCCCATCTTTGGCAATGGTAGCGGACTAATACAGCCACCGGCACCGCCGCCACCGCGTCTGCCCACCTTGCCGGGTGTTGTGGGCATTCATGGCATCAATGCAGTGCCGCCCACGCATTCCACGCCCACCAGCAGCACATCAACGCTGCCTGGAGGGCGGCTCAAGGGCGTCACCAGCGCCACCACCAAGCATCCGGTTGGTCGACATGATGGATTGCCGCCACCGCCGCAACTGCATCATCATCACCACCACACGGACGAGACCGTACCCACCAAGTCAAGCAGCAGCGCTGGCAACGTTACAGCTCCCTCCAATACGCGCATTCTGACTGGCGTAGGTGGCACTGGCAGCGACGATGGCACGCTGATCACCACCAAGAGCTCCCCCAATCGCACGCCAGGCACAGCGGCGAGTGCCACCAATAGCAGCCTAACCATGTCTGGGCCCGGTGCTGCTGGAGCTGGGAGTGTGGTGCGCACCATCAACAACATCAACTTAAATGCGGCCGGCATGGGCACAGATGATGAGTCCAAGTTATTCTGCGGACCGACCCATGCGCGCAATCTGTTCTGGAACATGACGCGCGTTGGCGATGTTAATGTGCAGCCATGTCCAGGTGGCGCTGCAGGCATTGCCAAGTGGCGTTGTGTCCTGATGAAGCGTCTGCCAGATGCCGGCTACGATGAATACGACGATGAAGTGCCAATTGTCAGCAGCACAACGCCTATCCCAACCGGGGATTGTTTGCACAACAGCAGCAGCTGCGAACCGCCAGTGAGCATGGCACACAAGGTCAACCAAAATCAGCGCATCCGAAACTTTGAGCCCACGTGGCATCCGCTGACACCAGATTTGACGCAGTGCCGCAGTCTGTGGCTGAATAGCCTCGAGATGCGCGTCAATCAGCGCGACTCCTCGTTAATATCAATAGCCAACGATCTGTCCGAGGTGACCAGCAGTAAAACGCTCTATGGTGGCGACATGTTGGTCACCACCAAAATCATACAAACCATGTCCGAGAAGATGCTGCACGATAAGGAAACGTTTCCCGATCAGCGGCAGCGCGAAGCCATCATTATGGAGTTGCTGCACGGCGTTGTCAAAACTGGTTCCAATCTGCTCGACGAATCGCAGCTCTCATCCTGGTTGGATCTCAATCCAGAGGATCAAATGCGGGTCGCCACCTCCTTGCTAACTGGCCTTGAATACAATGCTTTTCTGTTAGCCGATACCATCATCAGAGAACGTAATGTGGTGCAGAAGGTCAAGAATATATGTAAGTACCTAAACAGCTTTCAATGCCTGAATACCAAACATATATTTGATACTCCCTGTTGTTGTACAGTACTCTCTGTTCGCGTATTGGAAACAAAAACTATACACGGCAGTGTCGTGTTTCCGGACTCTGATCAATGGCCACTTAGCTCCGATCGCATTGAACTGCCGCGCACTGCTCTCATCGAGAACAGCGAGGGAGGTCTGGTGCGCATTGTGTTTGCCGCCTTTGATCGCCTGGAGTCCATACTGAAGCCCAGCTATGATCATTTCGATTTAAAGAGTGCACGCAGCTATGGTAAGTTGATCATTGATCAAGTCAAGATTTATATTAAAAATGTATAGTTCATAATATATATTAAAGTTAAATAAAATATATTCTCTGTAATTTATTCTCTGTTTTCCTTGCAGTTCGGAACACAGCTATATTATCGAATGATAGTGATGCAGCTTCTGGCGATATGCAGCAGCGTATTCGCATACTCAACAGCAAGGTGATCTCGGCCAGTTTGGGCAAGGGCCGCCACATCCAGTTGTCGCAACCGATCACACTGGTGCTCAAGCACTTGAAGACGGAGAACGTCAGCAATCCCACCTGTGTTTTTTGGAACTACATTGACCAGTAATTACCCATCTCTTTTAACTTTTAACTACTTTTAACGCCTTTCTATAAACTTTTACAGCGCCTGGTCCGCTAATGGCTGCAGTCTGGAGTCGACGAATCGCACGCACAGCGTCTGCAGCTGCAATCATTTGACCAATTTTGCAATACTTATGGATGTCGTTGATGAGCACCAGCACTCGCTTTTTACCATGTTCGACGGCAATATGCGCATCTTTATTTACATAAGCGTTGCTATTTGCGTGGTTTTTATCATAATAGCGCTGCTCACATTAAAGTTATTTAACGGTGTCTTCGTCAAGGTAAGAAACGCAAGTTCCACGCAGCTGCCGCATCAGCGGGCGGGCAGCAGCAGACGCCAGCAGAATAATATACGCGATCAGACCCACGAATCTCTAACACTCACTACGCCACCTGGCCCAAACAATAGCCATAACAACAATATGCAGCAGCACACGAATTTCATACAGCATAACTCCATACGCAACTCGCATCGCAACAATTTAAATTACAATCTCCAGCAGCAGCAACAACAGCAGCAACAGGTGGTCGCTGCTGCCGCTGCCGCTGTGGTGCTCTCCCACAGTCACAATAATCACAACAACAACAACATGAATCAGCCGCAACGCGGCGTGCAAATGAACAATCTCAATTTGAATCTGCATTCACATGGCCCCCAAGCGGCAGCCACAGCGACCACGACGACAACAGCTGCTGCTGCTGCTGCGGCCGCATCCATTGCCGCTGCCCTGCAGCAACATGCGGCCCATGTTGGTGCAGCTGCTGCCAATGCTGCTGCGGCCAGCAATAATTTAAACATTAGCCAAAATTATCTGCAAGCGCGGCATCAGTCACAGCAACAGCAGCAACAACAACAGCAACAGCAGCAGCAGCACCAACATGCACAGCACTCGCAGCAGCACAATCATAATCTGAATGTCGATGGGAGCAGCGGCTTGGACACGAACAACATCATTATGCAGGCTAATATGGATGACTTGCAATATAAGTGGTGGTGGTGGTGAAAACATTAAGCATTGCACAATTGTAGGCTAGGCTAGGATATCTATATATATACACATTAAATGCATAGACTTGATATGTATTATTGACATATATTGTCTGACGGCTAGATAGTTAGATATTTAATTGCAGAGACGCCCCTGTGCGACCTGCACATGTGATATAAAGCTTAAGTAACTCCAATTGTATATGTAAACTTGATAACCACAATTTTAAGCAGAAGACTTTTGTGCAAGGCTTGGGCGTAACTATAGAAAAAATCGTGTAAAATGGTACAAACCATCAGATGATTATTTTAACAAATTTGGTTATGCCTGCGAACAAATATTTACTTAGTTATTGTAGTTGAAATAAGTTTAGCGCATTTTCCTTACCCATAATTGTTGGCATGCTAAAAAAACCTTCGTACTTCCAATATCGAACTTAACAAATTAATTAGTTTTATGTTTATTTCTTTGTCTAACAAATTAACTTAAAACATCATATTTATGCATTTAGTTCTCTTGTCATTTTTTCGTAATTATTCTTTGTGTAATTAATAATAAAAACTGTTTCTAATTTTGCATTGTAACTATTTGTATTTTGTGTTTATTCATTGTGTAGTATTTTTATGTTTATTCCATATATTTGCTTGTTTCGTGTCTTGTTTCACATTCATATATTGTTTGTTGTATTATTATTTATATATGTGCGCTAAATCTTATAATGAGTTTATTTATTCTTGGATATTTTCACCACCAAAAACCACCAAAATTGTTATAAACTAAATTAAGTCGTGAGGCAAAACGCTCATCTACTAGAATCAAAAATTGAATTATTTATAATTAATTATGACCTATCTGCTGGGGTCGCTCGCGGTATTAATAACAAATTTCTTTTTAAAGTCCTGTTTTGATCAAATTCGCAACTCATAAAATTTTTTTTCCAATTTTCTTTCTCTCCCTTTCACTCTCTTTCTGCAGTCTGCACGCACCTCGATCTATAGCAGCATTTATATTTGCCTTCTGACTATTGAGCTGCTCTTTCTACTGGGAATTGAACAGACCGAAACAAGCATATTTTGTGGGTTCATAACAATGTTTCTGCATTGTGCCATACTCTCCGGCACCGCCTGGTTTTGCTACGAAGGTAAGCGCAAATAGGGCCAACGCAGCGCAGATTTTAACTTACGTGTATCCTACTTATGCGCAGCCTTCCATTCGTACTCCACGCTCACATCGGATGAGCTGCTGCTGGAGGTGGATCAAACGCCTAAGGTGAACTGCTATTATCTGTTGTCCTACGGCCTCTCACTCAGTATTGTGGCCATTTCATTGGTAATCAATCCGAGCACCTACACCCAAAATGATTACTGCGTCCTAATGGAAGAGAATGCCCTCTTTTACGCCACCTTTGTGGCGCCAGTTTTGCTCTTCTTTGTGGTAGGTTTTAGTACTCAACACTCAAAAGCATTGCCTAACCCCCAACTTTCTAAACAGGCGGCCATTAGCTACACCTTCTTGTCGTGGATCATCATGCGTCGCAAGAGTCGCACTGCCCTGAAGACCAAGGAGCACACGCGCCTGGCTAACGTGCGGTAGGTCGTCCACCCACTCCAAACAGTTTCGGAATCTGTGTTTTAATCAATTTGTGTTTGTTTGCTTAGCTTCGACATACGCTGCTCGTTTGTATTCCTGCTGCTGCTGAGCGCCGTTTGGTACTGCGCCTATTTTTATTTACGTGGCGCTAAACTGGACGAGGACGTTGCCACCGTATACGGCTACTGCTTCATCTGTTTCAATACGCTGCTGGGCCTCTACATATTCGTTTTTCATTGCATACAAAACGAGAAAATACGCCGCGAGTATCGCAAGTATGTACGCCAACACGCCTGGCTGCCCAAATGCCTGCGCTGCTCAAAAACATCCATTTCATCTGGCATTGTGGCTGGCAATGGTGGCCCGGGAGTGGGAGGCGTGGCCAATAACTCTGCTGGCACACTTTCCAAGTCCAAATCCAAATTGCCATTGGGTGCAAGCGACGAAGCTCGCGATGAAGACCAACAGCCACCACAAAACGATCTGCCAGCTACCGAGGATGCGATCATCATGGGTGCTGGCTCCGACTGTGAGCTGAACGAAGCTCAGCAGCGGCGCACGCTCAAAAGTGGTCTTTTAACTGGCAGCCTGCAGTCGGCGCCGGTTGGTTCCGTGGTACTCGAGCGGGGCACGCAACGTTCCACTGGCATGGCAAGCGTTGGACATACATCGCCCACTAGCTCCGCTGGCTCTACGCATCTGATCTTTGCACACAAACAGCAACAACAACAACATCTCCAACAGCCGGGAGAAGCCTACTATCATCAGCCGGACTATATCAGCTGGAAGCATCAGCCAGGAGGTCAGCGAGAGTATTACAATAATACCGGAAGTGGAGTTGGTGCAGTAGTTGGTGGAATTGGAGGCGCTTCACCACAGCAGGCACATGAGGTATTTTATTGGACACAAAAGCACAACAACCAGCACGGCAAGAAGAAGCGTGGAGCTGGTGCTGGCGCTGTGCCTGCCTCACCCAGCGGCTCGCTCCACAGTCGCGCCACGGCCGCCTCCCAGGTGTTGTTCTACCCATCGTATAAGAAGACCAGCGGCTTGAAACAGCCGCCAGCAGCACAACAAGCGTATCCACATTATACCGAGGCACTGGACCCACCCAATGCAGCTTACTACCAGCAACAGCTGCAGCAGCAGCAGCAGTTGCGTCAACAGCGTCAGCAGCAACAGCAGCAGCAGCTATCCTCCGATGAGGAGCAGGCGGAACAGCATGCACACCTGCTGCACTTGCAGCACCAGCAGCGACGTGCCGGTGGACAGCAGCTGCCAGCGCCTCCGCCGCACATGGCGCAGTACCAACAGGAGTTGTTAGCGCAACAACAGCGCCAACAGTATAGAAATAAGCATTCCAACTGTGATCTTAGCCAGGGCATGGGCTTAGGAATAGGCATGGGAGTCGGATTGGGCCTCGGTGATGCCTACTACAATCAAGGCGGCAACAGCAATGGCGGCGGCGGCGGCGGCGATGGCCCAGTTTACGAGGAGATTCTGAGTAACCGTAACTCGGATGTGCAGCACTATGAAGTGGGCGACTTTGATGTGGATGAGGTGTACAACAACAGCGTCGGCACGGGCGTCTTTAACAGCATGCGCGCCGCGGTAGCCGCCGGGGGCAGTCGCTATGGTGGCGGCAGTCTTAGCGGAGGCAGCGTTACCTCTAGAAATCAACAACTGCAACAAAAGCAGAAACAGCCGCCACGACGCTGTGCAGCTGACGATGACGACGATGATGATGATGATGATGAATATGATGACGAGGTAACGGCAGCGGATCAGCTGCACGACAGCGTCTGTGATGATGAGGATAATGAGAGCGATATTGATGATGATACGCACGGATTGCCGCCACAAAGTGATGAGCGCATGCGTCGTCTAATGGCGCTCCAGGACGAGGATTTTAAACGGCGGTTTCAGTAAGTATATCAATACTTTTTTAGTTTCAATAATCCATATTTAATGAATTTGATGTATTGCTTGCAGACGCCAGCAGCGTAAAAATGGCTTACCCTTAGATTATGGGGCGTCAACCCAATCTGCATCTACCGCCCATCCAGAACATAATGGAGCGGTTTTTGGGGTTAGCGGCGGCGTTGGTGAGGGCTTCATGCGTGGCGCATACAGGCAACAGCAGCAGCAGAATGCCAAGTCACCGAGCGCACGCTTGGCGGTAAACGAGCTATTTGGCCATGGTAATGCAGGACCGCCGCTGCCACCGGCCAATCAGACGCCCGCACAAAAGCGTCAGCAGCTACAAAAACTATCACCGCAGTCCACAACATCATCGTCGTCGCACACATCGCACAGTAACCCGCAACATGCTCCTGCACACCACCTTCAGCATCAACAACACCATCATGCCCATCAGCAACAGCAGCAGGCGCGTCATCTATCGGCCATGCTGGATGAAAACAATACGGTGCGCTGCTACCTAGAGCCATTGGCCAAGTAAGGCAGAGCAGGAGCATCAGTAGCAGCAGACAGCAGCAGAAGCAGCAGCCCTCCACAAATTGCATGGCAGGCAGCCGATCGTTGTCTTAGGCAAATATTGTAGCTTAGGTTTAGCTATATCTCTAGTATTAGTCATTAGTCGAAATATGGAGCATTGTGTGAAACAACATGCTGTCATGTCATGCTATACGTGCAGTGATTCGAGAATCCCAAAACTTTATATGTATGTATATGTAACTCAATTAGACCATAGGCTAAACAACCAACCAACCAACCAACCAACCAATGCGGAGCAAATTAAATTCAATATGCAAATGGAATGGATATTGTCGACGCTCACGATTAATACCAACTCGATATATAAATGTATGTACTGTATATGTATATGTATAATGTAATATGTAATGTAAAACGTATGTGAAGCGCATACATCTCACCTACATGCCATTTTTAAGTAGTTTATCAATAACTATACGTATACCATATGTGTATATGTGTAAGGTCTGAGAACAGTATGTAAATGATGTTTAGGGCAGGCGTATTATGTATTTTATGTAATTTATAAGGCGTATATTGTTTATTTGATTATCTTTGCTGATTACCAACTTAAGATACAAATATTTCAGCTTGAGATTTGTTTCAAATTTATAAACCAAAAAAAAAAAAAGAATATATATATATATATATACATTTATGTTTTTGCAACGTGCTGTAAATTAAGCTAAGATGCACGAACATTTGTTTCCCACGCTGATCCTGAATGTGAAACAAATCTTATGCGCATTGTTTTTTATTAATTTTGGATTTAATTTGTATGCCATTTGTTATTGCATTTCTTTTAAACTTACTTTAAGAGAACCAGCAAAGCATTTCAAGTGTACATTTTCATCAATATGCTTTAAGCACAAATATAGGGCATTTATTTTGTACCTTTTTTTTTAATAAAAAGAATTAGTAGGGCGCTTTTCTATATATACGAGACAAAAAATGTTATTGCTATATAAATGTCTTTAGAAATAGCATCGCATGCATGCTAAGTACATAACTCCATAATGGGAGGAAACCCGAAACAGTAACATATACCTACTTATATAGTAAAGAAAGATTTCAACCAAACCTCACTTGTTAACTAGGAACTAACTCTTTAATCTAGCTAAAACAAAACTGAACTCTTAAGAGACACCTTTATTTCCCTAAAAATCGCTCTAGAGAATTTTCACGAGTGTGTACAAAACCAAATAAAGACAAAAGCAAAGTGCAAAACTTAAGAATATGAAATATTTCGTATTTATCACGCGAAATACGCGTTAACTAAATATGAACTGCCTGCACAACTCTCCTTCAGCCCCAGCATGAACACAAATTACCAATAAATAACATAAATCAAGCCTAATTCAATGCCCGTTAGAATGCAGCAAATAAGAAACCAAACTTATTAAGAGCACAAATACACAGAAAATTACTTCTAAGGCACAAGATGCTCCTAAATTTTATATATATATAAAGAGATAAAACAAAAACATAACTTTATTAACAGCATTAAATTTATATAGATATAAATGGATTGCAAATGGCAACAGGCAGTAATATTGATGCAGTTAAGGCAAAGCAGCTGGTAAAGAAAATTTAAGAAAACAAAACAAAAACTAAATAAATCTATATTGAAAACAGAAATATTGAATGTATAGTGTTGCGCCTCCTAGTACTTTAAATATATTGATCAAGAATATATAACTGATATGAGTACATATGTAAATGGATATTTATGATTATGATGCAAAGCAAATGCCGATATCTACAAACTTCTTTTTGTCTCTACATGTTTACTTTTGGATGAAAATGTAACAATTACAAGAAATAGCAAAGATGAGATGATCTCTCAAACTGTATGGAATAAAAATGTTAATGTACACATTTTTTCTAATTAAGACAAATAAAGAAGAAATTGAAAGTATTTCGACATAAGAGATGTTTTTCCATCAAATTTATTTGCTAAGTTAGCGCGCACTCAAATTTGAAACAGAATGTTATCGGTTATCGTTATGGAACAGTCTGGTACCGCAGAGTTGTTTAGTGGAAACTACCATTGAACAGCTGTTCAGCTTGTCAGCGACATGATGTCAATTTCAACAAAACAATGGCCGAGTTCCAATGGCCCTGGGAGTACACTTTTCCTCCTTTTTTCACGTAAGTAACTTTTATAGCAACAAATTGGTTTATTTACATGCAATTCGCCATTAGTTTGCAGCCGCATGAAGAAACACGTCGGCAACAGTTGAAGGTTTGGACAGAACTCTTCCTCAAATACCTAAAACATGAGAACAAGTTTCTACTCGGTATAAACGATCAAAACTTGCCGCTTTTCTATAATGAATCAATTAATCGTCGCCTGACGCCTGAGCTAATATTGCTCATTCTTGAGCAATTGCAGCAAAGCGGACATGCTGCTCCGCTGGACAAACGGCGACTCGAGTGGCAGGTGTATTGGTACACCCTGGAGGAGTACGGGAATATGGTCTATGACTGGATTCAAGAGACCGGCCAAACGAATAGCATTTGTACGCTTTACGAGATAGTCTCTGGCGAAGGCACCACTCAGATGGAGTTCCACAACATGGACGAGAATGTTTTGCTGAATGCTTTGCGTCTACTCGAGGAGAAAGCCAAGTGTGAACTCATTGAAATGGATGGTAGTCATGGAGTAAAGTTTTTCTGAATATGTGCCTGCCTGTTCTCATAATATGTCTAGTTTTAAATACAGCCGAATTAGTTCTGTTTTTCTATGTTACTATATAAATATGTACACACGACGCGCGGAGTCCATTCATACAGATTGTTTACGCTTATCGCTACTCTAAAATAAAATCAATCAACTCAAAGAATTCAACAGTTGTGTTAAAAATTTATTACTTTTCAAATTATAAACTCAACAGAAATAAAAGTATTTAAAAGTCAGTTAACTGGACTTGAAAATCTAAATTCTTTGCTTTCATTAATCAGAATGTATTGCTTACAATAATATCGAAAAATAAATTTAATTCCAAGGTCAGCTTTTTTGCATTGGTTCAATTTGGTGATTGACGGAACTAGTATATTTTTTAATCGGAGCTGCCCATCTCTAGTTGCTCTGTTGTTTTTTTGTTTTTGTGTCGGCGTCAGACCGCCAACTAAATTTTTATTAAATACCCACATATACACATAAAAAAACAAAATGGTTAGTTTCTTGCGTAGCGAAATAAGTGTATTTTACAGCATACAATTGATTTCAGAGCGTTGATGACTTGGTGCTGGATCAAGCGCGTCTGCTGAACGTGCAGACGGTGCTGCAGCACGCGGCGGTCGCGTCTCTTGCATGTACGGGACCGCGCACAATTGGGCCGGATCGAGAGCCAACTCGGCTGGAACAATCACCCGTTTTGCCTGTTGTCGAGGAAGCCCAAACTTCGCCATCGTCAGTTTCAGTTAGCAAAGCAAGTAAACAAACATCGCCAGTGGAAATTGTGCCCTGCATTTTTCCGGATGTAAACGACATAAATGCTAGTATTATTAAGCGGGAGCTGGACCAAGAATGCAAGCGCAGTGTGCGCCTGCAGTTAAAGGAGATAAAGGAACGGCAACAGAGTGCCATCAATGGACCGCACGCTGCTCAGCAGAAGGCAGGACAGGATCAGTTGCTCGCCCAAAGTCGCGCCAAGAGAGAGGAGAAAGACAAACTGTTGCAGCAGCAGGCCGAGCAGCTGGCCAAGGCAGAGCTGGAGGCGCATCAGCGAGAGCAACAAGCGCTGCTCCGGCAAAACAACCAGAAACTGCATCTGTTGACCATCGAGGGTGTTTCCCGCTGCCACAGTCGATTTTGCAGCAAGTACGAGGGCATCACAAAGCTGCTGTTGGCGCTGGACAAGGACACGGTTCAGGCGTGCGCAGCCCAAAACAGTGAACTGCGTGAGCTGGGCCAGCTGTTCGATCAGCTAGTTGAGAAAATCAAGCGCGGCAACTGCGAGCCACCAGAGCTGAGTTGTGTGTTCACGGCGGAACAGTACTGCCAGCGTCTCGATAAGCTGGAAGAGAATCTGCACAAGCAATTGTCGGAGCAGGCGCAGCAGCAGCTCAACAAAGCCAAGCAACTGGCAGAGGAGAAGGAGAAGCAGCGCCTACTTGAGGCTGAAGAGCAACAGAAACAGCAGCAACTAGAAGCAGAGCTGAAGGCAACGGCTGATGCCGCTGCGGCAGCGACTGCGGCTACAGTTGCGGCCGCGGCTGCGTCTGTGCCTGCGCCTGTAACTGCTACTGCAGTACAGGAAGCACCTTCTCAAGCAACGGTTCCGGGCGCCATATCCACCAGCTATGTGCATCCGACACGTTTGGCCTTTTACAACGAGATCAATGCCCTGTATCAGAGCAAGGTGGACGCTGTAAAGCCACTCCAAACGGACGAATCGTGGAAAAAGTATCGGACCAACTGCCAGCGGACGATCAATTTGCCGCTGAACGCCATCACAGCAACCAGCGCCCAGCACCTGACCAACAACTTTGACAAGCTGTACAATTTCTTCGCGGGACAGCCGGTGAGAACGACAGACGGCAGTACGATCACAATAAATGATCATCCGTTGGCGCGGGACTATTGCATTCTGCTGATGGCAAAGAAGTTTGTCAGCCAAACGGACACGGCCATATCGAGCAATCCGCAGGCGGCCTTTCCGTTTGCTTCAGTGATTGTGACCTTTTGGAAGCTGCTGCCCGATTTTGGGAAGATCTTTTTGGCCTACATGTACAAGGAGTCGCCTTATCTGGTGCCGTATGTAATACCCCAGCAGCCCGACCAGACACCCGAGCAATATTTAAAGACAATGGGCTATCGCTTGTCGGAGAAAAACGAGTTGGAAAAGCCGGATATGTTCCTGAAGCGCCAAACCGGAATCGCTCGTCTCTATGCGGCAGTTATCATCACGCCCGGTCGCAAGGCGGATGGACCCGCGCATTGCTTTGGCCTGGAAGAGGCTTGGCGTTGGCTGGCGCACATTGTGCTCGTCAAGCCGCTGCCCGACATCTGCGCCACCATGATCATGGAGATGCTGCAGACGCTGGGATTCGAGCTTTGGCATGCCTACGGCATGAACTTTCTAAAACTTCTGCTCTACATTCAGACGACCTACATGCCGCAGCTGTCGGTGTACGATGAGGGCGGACCCAAGACACGGCTCGAAATGCTGCTTTCAAAATTTTTGCGCGAACGCCAAATCCCTCAAGCCGTGGGTGTACTGCCTCCTGGTTTTTGGTAAAACGTTTAGCAAATAGTTTAAGTTTAATTGTTATTGTAACGTTCATTACAAGAAATTTTAGTAATGCGAATGTATGCACAATTTATTGTTAAATAAAGCTAAGTACAAAGTACTCTGTAATTTTTATTAAAGTTCCATTTGGCGCTGTAGATTTCAAGAATATAATATATATTCATTACATAGTTGCAAAAGTAATCCAATTTTTTTTATGATTTATCTAATGTGGTCAAGATGGACTTTCTTTTGTTTGTAAATCGCATCGTTTCTAGATCGAAACTGACGCGCCTTTATTTTTTGAATCAAAATTTTCTTAATAAATCTAGTGTGTTAACTCAATTTTGAAATTCCAGTAGAATGGTTCGAGTTAACTGTTCATCGGCGCAATCAGGATCGAAGTGCTCTAAAAATAGAAACAAGTGCCACATTAAACAACTGATTAAGGCACGTTGCAGACGAAATCCCTATCTGATATTCGTGTCGCACTTTCGGAAAAATCAGAGGGTGAAGGACTACAATCTCTCCCCCTCACAATGCCTGGCGGTCGCGGGTAAGGTTTGGAGCCGTATGACAGCCGCGGAAAAGCAACCGTACATAGACAAAGCGCGCAGTTTTAATTACGTTTTTAAATCGAGGAACAAACAAGTCAACTGGGTTCTAAAGAAATTGCGTCAGATGCTAGTTGATGGCCCACTGCGTCTGAGTTGTCTTCGCCAGCTCGCAATAAAGATGACAGCCTGGAGTGAAGGCTTCATAGACAATTTCCTCAAGTTGCTCGATAAGCGATCACTAGGTTATTAAAATGTTGTCTTTATATGTATATAAACACAAATTTTTCAAATCGGAATACACTAGACACATTTACATGTTACTCGTAGTCTCTCAATAAATACACTTTTCAAATTACAATTGATTATGAATGGAGTACATAGCTGGGAATCTTGATGCAACATGTGAAAGCCACAATTTTATTGATCCAAAGTTGCTAAAGGCAGAAATCATTTTATGAACGTATGCAATTCAATATCAAACTATAACAAAGCGTTGCTCTCGCCACCTTTGTCCCCTAATCGTCTTCATCATCGTCGTCAAGATCTAGATCGTCCAGCTCGCCCGCCAAATCTAAATCCACAAATAAATCTTTGTTAATGGCGGGCGCACTGTCAGCGCTGGATGCAGAGGGCGCTGCATCCTCGGCTGCTGCAGTCTTGGCTGCTTCTGTTGCTTGATCGAGTAATCGTGTGGTGGATGCAATGGTACCGGAGCCATCAACCTCCTTGGCAGCCAGCGAAAGGGCTGCCAAGTCGAGTTCCTTAAATTCAACTGTATTATCATCGTCATCGTCTTCGCGTTTGTAGATATCGAAAGCAGCATCGCCTTCCTCCATCGGACCATCGTCGACCAGATCGGGATTGAAGCTGAACATCTCGCGGCCAGAGATGCCAAACTGTTTGCCCTTGCTGTAGTCGCTCTTTTTGCGTTCCTCTTCGGCAACCAGTTTTGCCTTTTTCTCCTGCAGCTTGCGCTTCTTCCATGCCAAGAAGGACTCCAGCGTCACGCGGGTCTGATTGGGTCCCAGGGCGGCGCGCTCTTTCTCAATGAGATCGACCAGCGATATTTCCGTGGGCTTCTCCTCCTTCTTCTTGTCCCGCTTGAGCACGTAGCCAGGCGGGAGCGCATGACGATAGATGCACTTTTCACCGTTGGGGCATTCCCAGAACCAACCATATTTGGATTTTTCCACTGCTTCCAGGAAATACTTGCAAATCTGTAATTAAGTTCGCTTTAGTAATTGCATACTGTGGGATGAGTGTTATTCCTACGATATCCGTGGTGGGTCGCCGCTTTTCGCCCGCGTGCTTCTTGTCGATCACCTCCTTTAGCTTGGCATCGTCCCAGTTGGTCATCGGGTCGTCCTCGCTGTCGCGCATATCGACGTACACGGAGCGCTTTTCGACCTTATTCTCCTGGGACAGATCGTGCGAGAACTTGCACTTGTCTCCCTTTGTGCAGGTGCCCTGCTTGAAGAATGCGCACACCACGGATTTGGGATCGGTGCCCTTTTCCACTTTTTGCGTTTGCACTGGCTTGAAAAGCATCGCCATCTCACGTTGATCCGCCAACTTCTTCTCCTTCTCATCCTTTTTCTTGTCGCCATCCTGGCGTGGATGATGACCGCCGGCCTGCACCTGTTTCTGTACTTGCTGAATGAACTTCTGCTGTTTGGTGCCCTTCTTGTTCTTCAGACCAAATGTTTTATCCTGTCAAATACACAAATGTGTTAATTTGTTGACGTTGAAGTTATCGGCAGCCTGTCGTGGTCGCTGCATTGAGGTTATGTTCTGCATTGCGGAGGCAGACGTGCAATTTGAGTTTACCTCTATGACTTTCTCCTTCTTTTTCTGTTCCGTCTTTTTACTCGGACCTGGCGCTTTTTTTGGCGGCATCTTTGTGCGACAATAAATTTACAAACAAGCTGAAAATAAAATTCGAATGCAGACAATTATTTGTTATAAATTATGGTTAAACAGGCCGACTCAGAAGCCACCTATGAACAGCAACGCCGTCAAAAAATATTTTGCCACTTGCGACGATATCGATATATCGATGTTGTCATTAGCAATAATTTTTATACATCTGGCAGCGTTGTTGACGAAAAATAACTGAAAAATTATTTGAGAAACGAAAAAACGGAATGTCTTTAAATGTTTGGCTTTACTACATAATTTCATGAAAATTTCACAATTCAACTCTTTCATTTTGCAGGGCAACAATTGCTGATTATATTCATACTAATGAGTACATATGTCTATACGCAAGTATATCTGAACATATCTTTGCGCACACATGTTTGCTTTTTATTTATTTAAAATGCTTGTCTCTGTCCGCTTTTTATTATTTTGAAATTTGTGTGCCCACTTCAGCGCACATGTTCAAGTTGTACATATTTCAATTATCTTCTCAACATATCTCTCCCCTTCATAGCCAATGCTGAATTTGTTTTCAAAGGTCTTTTCACTCACACTTATACTGGCACTCACACACGCACATGTGCTCGCTCTTCGTGGGTGGTCTTTATTCGTGTTTCGTCATGGGTGGTCTATCTCTTGGTTGTGTGTGTGTGGCTTTGGCTCTCTCGCTGTCTCTGTCTCGGTCTGCCTCTGTCTTTACCAGTGTGTGCATGTGCCCCCATTGATCATTTTCTCGTTTGATAGTGCGTGACGTTTTCATAATGCCATTTCGCTCGCACTAATTTATGCCGATGCCGCAGTCGCTGCTGCTGCCGCTTTTGGGTGCCCATTTTGATCCTCGTGCATTTTTTGTTCGAGCATAAAATTAGCAATTATTTGTTTTTTTTATTGGTTTTTTAAGTGTGCGCCGGCTTCTGGGCGCTCGGCACTTTGTGTGTGGTCTTAAATAGCTTTTATAGCTTTGGTTTTTATTTGAAAAAACATTTTTATTTGCCATTTGGATTTAGTTTTGTTCTAGGAAGAATAGTGTGCAAAAATCATTAAAAAGTTTTTACGATCCATTTTATGCCTGTTTTCTTCTTAAATAAAAAAATAAATAAAAACAAATTAAGCAAAATGGTTCCAAAGAAATGAAACTATATTATGGGTGCAAGCAGGCAAATTCCACTATAGGCAAGATTTACTGTAGCATCAGCAAATTAAAATATGCCCGCCAGGGTGCATTAAAATTATGACAAGCAACAGCAGCAAATGTTGTTGGCAACACAAGAAAACCGTTTCACATGCAATGTTGCCAACAATTATTTGTGTTGTTGACAGCCAGACAGATAGCAGCAGCAGCAACAATTTGCATCAAACGCGATGGCAACAGCAATATTATTGTTGTTATTGTTGTTGCCGCTGTATAATTTACAGCGTGAAAGATCAAAAAACAAGGCGCAACAAAGATGAGCAACAACAACAACAACAGGAACAACAGCAACATGTTGCCAGTACGCGGCAACAGTTAGCAGCTTGGGATCTTTGGCATGTTGGCATCTTGGTGGTCCTTGCTCCCAATAACAGCGCAGTTGCCGCTGCTGTCAATCTATGGCGAAGGCAAATCTTGCTACTGTTGAGAGAGAGCAAAAGAGAGAGAGAGAGAGAGAGAGAGAGAGAGGCATGCAGCTTATAATTGCATATAGCGCCAGTTGCAGTTCCGGTCGGTTAAGTTTTTTTTTCTTCCCTGCCCTGGTTGTCGGCTCCTTCTTGTTGTTGTTGTTGTTGTTGTTGTTGCACGCGCTTTCTTTTTTGCCGCGCCGCCGCCAGAGACAAGAGCACGCTGTACATGTGTGCGTGTGTGTGTCCGTGTGTGTGTGTGTGTGTGTGTGGGATTGGTGAATGGCATGTTGCCACCCAAGTTGCCAACTGTGTCTCGGTTGGCTGGCCCCAGACTTAATAGCCGCTTTCATTGGCCAAAGCTCGAACATTCAATCAGCGGACCACACACAGAGAGCTTCGCTGCCGACGTCAACGTAGTTTATGCAACGAAGCGCCAAACGGTAGCCATTCTTAATTACAACAAAGCAACAACATCAACAACAAGAACAACAGAGGCCATTAAGATAAATCGGAAACGGATATCGCTAATGAAAAATTTCCATATTTATGTGGCGATAAAAGCACTCCGGCAACAATATCAATAGAACACACACACACACACACACATACACGATAACTTTTGCTGTCCGCTGCCAAAAGCCCACCAACAGCGGCCACTTGGGCGGCCAAACCGCGTGTTATTTTCGTTATTTATTCATTTAAGTTTTGTTTTTGTTTTGTTTTTGTTTTTTTTTCATTTGTGAGTATCTTGTGCTGATTGTTTGTGTGATGCATTTAACTTGATTAAATGTAGTTGGAATTTGAAATCAAATAAATATGGTAATAAAGGATAGAGACAAATTAGTATTAACATAAATTTTGTGTTTAAATTCGGCACACTTGCCAATTGACAGCTTCTCTGGATAACAGTTGGAAAATATTTTCTAAGAATATTATATCATAACCTTATATGTATATAAAACCACTATATTTAGGGAAAAAAGTGCTCTATTTATGCTGTTACCATTATTTCGAAATTTGTATTGTTTATTTTAATTGTAATGATTACAACGATAATAATATTATCGATAAAAATATATAATACAAAAATACTAAAAATTAAATTTCCAGTGTTGTCTATACTGATCAAGAAAATATTACATTCCCCTGCAGCTTAAAAGATATATATTAATGTTTTAGCTTAAAGTCAATCAATTTCTTCGGGAATAACTAAAAAAATTATTGAGAAATACAATTTTCAAATTGTTTTCGCATGTAAGTAATTATCAATATATGTGAAGGCAATTAAGATTTTGGTACAGGGTATTATTCGAGTATTTTTATTGTTTGTTATTTTTTTGGCTCGAACTAAGAATTCGTTATGATTGTTACGTGCTCGACAGACAAAACAAAATCAAAAATGCATAGTATAAAAACCACAGCAAACAGCAATAGGGAAGGGTGTTAAAAACCAAATTAGTTGCTTGGGTGCATAACAAAAAAATTAGATAGTACTCATATATTTTCAAAAAATATTTTCTTTATGCGGTCGAGTTTGGAACCCGGGCCCACCAACGAAGTCCGATCGGGGCCTCCATCAGCGACGCCACAATAAATGATTGATCGAACTGACTGTATGTGTGTGTGTGTGTGTGTGTGTTTGGGGATTGCTTTGCGGCGTTGGCGGTGCCGTTTGATTGATGCGCTTTTGGTGCTGCGTCTGGAACGATGGTTGAGATTTATATTTTTTCACGCACTTGGCTGACTTTACTAGTGTTGTTGTCGCAGTTGTTGTTGTTGTTGTTGTTGTTTTTGGCATCTTTATGCTTCAACACAGCTGTCAAAAGATTTGCCCACAGCAACAACAACAACAACATCACGGTTCTGTGCTGTTTGCAACATGCTGTGATTTTTATCGCCGTCACACACACGACGTGTGTGGTCCCGTCCCCTCCCGTCCCGTCCCGTCCCGTCCCGTCCCGTCCCATCTCATCCCAGCCCAGCCCATGCCCATGTCCACGACCATGTCCAAGTCCAGTTTCAGCACAGCCTGGCACTTCAAGTTCCATGCCAGTCGAGTCGTCGTTTTTTGTTTCTGTGTGCGAATATAGCTGGGATCGCGTTTGGATCTTGGATGGGGATTGGGACTGGGATTGGGTTGCGCTGGATTGCGTCGATCGCTGTCACATAGTGTTCCAATGACCAAAAATTTATTGATTTTCTGATTAGATGTGCACATCAACGTATATCTTAGGAAAGTGGTCTGCTCAGGGCAAGTTCACTCTGAGGCTATTAAATTGCTTAGAAATCGCATCATAAAGATCAATATATTTAAATTTGATAAAAAATAAACTTGGAGAGATAAACGGATGCGAATGTATCTTCAAATGTTCAAATAAACATTTTTTATTCTTTAATGATTTTTAATACGACATGCATAATTTTTTTTTTTAATGATAAAAAATAAATATATTTAAATTCAATAGAAAACAAACGTGGATAGATAAACATTTACAAATGTATCTCTTGTAATAAAACTCAGATCATGTTTTCTAATAAAAAATTTTTATTATTTTATGAATTTTAAAAAATTTTATAACATGCATAAAATTTTTTAAAATCAATCCTTAACTTTAACACCAAAAACAGCTAAAGTTGTGGAGCTCTAAAGAAATTAAAGTCACGGGACATTGTTTTACATAAAATACTTTTTGTTTTAGTATTTATTATAAATTAAAAATTAAAGTCTATTTTTCTATTTTATTATATACTATATAAAGCTAGTATTTAGGTTAGTATTTATTATAAATTTTAAAGTATTTGTTTTTCTATTTTATAATATACTATATAAAGCTAAACAGTTATTACAAAAACAGCAAAATAGACAGGATCAAAAGCAAAACTTGAATTTATATGCAATGGATTTAAGGGACATTTATTTAGTCTATTTAAAATCGAACTTAAAACTGTAATCTGGTCCGTAAATTCTCGATGATTAACCATTTCTTCTGCCATTAAACTCTTTTGCTTGTTCCTTGTTTGCAGTTGTAGTCATTATAATTGCACGATCCCATTGACCTTGCCGTAAATCTGAGTGGCTTAAAAACACTGAAACAAAAATAGATCACTATATGAATATCTATATGTATGTAGTTGGTAATAGAGAACGTCAACAGCTATAAAAGACAAGACGCCAACAAGGTCACAAGACTTAGTTGGAAAAATTGCCGGAAGGCCGAACAGAGAGATGATCATTAAAAGCCGAGCTCAACGCTTTTCCATGAAGACATTGCACTTGGAAACGAGCACATGGTAAGGTCAGAGGAGAGACACGAGTAAACAACACGTGCTATTTATAGAGAAAATGGACGGCAGACAGCAGTAACCAGCCCTAAAGTGATTTATGAGTGGTTGGTCAGTGGTCAGTTTGGACGGTTTAGTTTAGACGTTGCCATTTGCATGCCAACAACAGTATCGAAAAGTTGCCGTGACGATGTTGTGGGTAAATAGAAACCATATGGGGGTGTTGTACTTCAAATATGCTCAGATTCGGTTATTCTATTCTAACTGCATCAAGTTCCATGAACTTCTTTTTATAGAACTTACGAACGAGTGCGACAATTCCTGAAGGGTAATTCAAGCGTAGTTCAGAAGTAATATGATTTCTATTACAAAAATAATCAATATCGTCTTTATAGGAACAACAAAAATAGGGGTTCTTACTTTTATAATTTTTTGACCTACACAAAAAACTACTTTTACGCAAACAACGAAAGCTTTCGAAATTAAAAGTCTTAATTTTTTGTACACTGCAAATAAAAATAAATTAAAAGTACATAAAAGTAGTAAACAATCAGTAAACGATTTTAATATTTTTAATCATAAAAAGGACAAATAATTTTTATTAAATAAATTCTTGATATTATATGTCATACATCAGAAAAGAAGGAGAGACGGACAGACGGGCGGGTTTAATCTATTTGGCTACTGATGCCAATTAGAAATCTATATACACACAAAATAATGTACAGGGTATGCAAATATGTGGCTCAGCTGCTAGAAAAAATAAAAATAAACCATTTCAATTGAATTTACCTTCTTCATAGAAGACATGGTTACTCTGTATTTTTTTTGGCAGAAACTTTTGCGGCCGTTTTCGATTTCGCTTTTCTTCATGCTCAATTCGCGTTATTGATGATTGCTCAATCATATTGCACAGTTGCCATCGCCGGGATCAGTTGGGGACCCGTCCGCGGGTCGGGTTCGCATCTGTATCTGGCTGCTGGCTGCTAATTTGCCTGGCGCAGACCACCATGATCATTATTTCAAATTTAACGCAGTGAGCCGAACGCCGCACGGTGGCAGTTTGCCCGACTGACAGTTGCGCCAGTCCGGGAGCTGGCAGAGGAGAGGAGGAGGAGGTGGGGGAAGCATACAACGCCACACGCGGTCCGCGGCTTAAGATCAAAGCAAGCGCCAAAATGAAAATTATTACAAAGTGATGTAGCATGACTAAATACAATTTTATGTAGGCATTTTTTTTCTCTTATATTTTTTGTTAGTTATATTTCTACACTCCATCAGCCGAGCATGTGAAAAGGGGCAAACGGAGAAGGAGAAGGGGACGGAGTCGGAGACGGAGATGCGGATGCAGAACGGCGCACAGGAGCCATAAAATGGAATTACACGCATTTACCCAACCACAGAACAATGATCTCTTCATGAAGGTATCTCTGTGTCTGTGTGTCTGTCTGTCTGTATCGGTGATAATGTCTAAATTTGGCCTAAATGGAGTTACCTGTAAAAATAATTTCGGTCACGAACGAAGGTGGCCCCAGATAAGTGCCCCTGCCCATTATGACTTAAGTGTCATCCATGAGTCATCTTTGTCAGTCCCAAGGCGAGAGAAGCGTTGATAATTTTCTAGCTGGGAACGAGACAACTCTCTTTTAGATGACAGCGACATCTCCTATGCGGGTGGTAATCGTGTAACCGACTTGATAGCCGTATTCTGTGTCATAATGCCCCGCTTCCTGTTGTTTCCTTTTAATGGGATTAACAGCGGAGGTAACTAAAGATAATTGCGCGTGAGAATGTCCAGCTCTGCAACGAATTTACATGAACACAAATACAAATCTTACAATTTATACACCATTAAATTGATCAGCAACTAACTCGATGCATTCTAAAAAAGAAAGTTTGCTCTAGTCGGGATCAAACTAGAGTATATGTTTGAAAATTTTTACATGAATTTGGACCAAAAATTTTATTTTTAAACTGAAACGTAGAATTAATTAAGACACCGAGCCATGAACAAAAAGTCATTCCCCATGAAAATCGGTTGAGTTTTGGCAAAGTTACGAATGGGGAAATTTGAGACCTATCCCCATAAGGGAACCCTAGGGTATATGTTTGAAAATTTTGACATGAATTTGGACCAAAAATTTTATTTTTAAACTGAAACGTAGAATTAATTTAGACACCGAGCCATGAACAAAAAGACATTCCCCATGAAAATCGGTTGAGTTTTGGCAAAGTT